>JAAIXI010000242.1:66896-179212 GCA_013403645.1 Heliconius nattereri | reverse complement strand
TATAAAATATATATATATATATATATATATATATATATATTTAGTTTCTTATTTATTTTTCAAGAAAAAATACCTCAATAATATTCTTAGTGACAAACACAAAAAAGAATCGACTAACAGTAAACCTAACAAGCTTTCCTTAATCTTTTCAGTAATTAGAGTAAAACACCGCGCTGTAAACAAATAATGGTGGACAATGAAACTGTCGCAAATTATTGTTATTGCAAAATCTTCGAATTCCACAACCTCTTTTAATAAATGGACAAATACAGGTAAAAATTCGCAAAAAATATATGCTCTATAAAAGACCCGGTGAAAGTAGTGAAGGATCACCGAGAACAAATAAGGTTTTTTATTATGTCGATGTGAAAAAAAATCATCTTTCTCCGAAATGGTCGGCCACAAAAGGGTTTTAGGTTTCATAACGTTTTTGCTAATATGAAAGAATACACAAATGTCATATCCTGTGGAGAGGAATCCATTTTAATTTTGATATTTTTTTTGTGAGAATTGTTGGTCGCTACATGCGTGATGTTACATATATTTTAAGTACACAGATTTGGTTCTCTATGTAGTTTTATAATATACTAGCGGCCTGCTCGCGGCTTCACCCGCGTGAACTACCTCATTATTAATTGCTGTCTCCATGAGTACCTACGTCCTATAAGTGACGTCCATGCAAAATTTGAGATTCCTAGCATTTGTAGTAACGAAGTTTCATACAAACTTTCAACCCCAAAAACAACCCCTTAAGGGTCGAATATTGCAAATTCCCGTCTTAGCGAGCACCTACCTATAAGTAACTCGTATGCAAAATTTCAGATTCCTAGCACATGTAGTTTCTGATATTTCGTGATGAGTGAGTGACCTTTCGATTTTATATATTATTATATAGATTTATATTGTAATCGTTGGTTGCTAGATAACTTCTTAGTGTATGTAATGTAATACCTAAATAATTTAAGCAGGCACAAGAATAACATTATGAATTACATATAGATATAGATTGTCATAGGTACTCTATTTCCAATTTCGTAAATTAAATTTAATTGTTTCATTTTTTAGATTAAACGTACCACATTTATTAAAAGTAAAATTTTGTATCTCTTAATATCAACAGACTACCTTAATATAATTCCAATAATAACCATACAAAACCTCAAATCCTACATGAAAAGGCTAAAAAATCCTTATAAATATTATACTGACAGTGTAATTCGCGTTTTGATTGACAGTCACCTTTTGTGCCCTTTGCACCGCACGCGACGTTACGTCAAATATGTACGTATATCTAAGTACTATAATATTTGAACAATTTCTTTAATATGTTTCTTAGAAAATTTAAAGTTTATTCGTTCTATATATTATTTTGTTGCTATTTACTATTATATTGATTATAAATATATAAGTCGATAAAACGATTGATTGATTTGAGATAGTTCCATTACCAATTTTCCGTCGGATTCTGCAGACCCCTCCAGTCTGAGTGGCGGAACTCAACGCCGCGCTTTACTTAATGATAAGAGGAAATGAAAATATTAAATATTCAATTCTGTCAAGTGGAAAACGAACCCACAGCCGTCGCATTTTCAGGCGCACGCTTGTGCCTTACATAATAAAAAAAAAACAATTATCTATAAAATTTTTTATTTCCCAATCTTGTTACAAAAATAAGTTTAACCTATTGTACTTTTAAACCTTAATTTTTATAGTAAATGCAAATGATAATCTCAATGGGCTTCATCATAAATTATTAAATTAAAAGTTATAAAAATTAACTAAAGAAAAGCTTTTGTCGAAAAAGCTGTACTTAGACAGCTTTATGGACAAGAGCTATTATTTGCTACTTCACATAAACTTTGTAAGAAAATATCATTATAAATTTGATTACTTTACTATCTTTAAGAAGGCAGGTTTTGTTTTTTATAGCATCCCTGCTTATTTACCTGTTAATTATAAATTAAATATTTTTTATTGTCGAATTTGAACCCACAATGACCGTAGAATCCCTATAATACTATGTGAAAGTAGCAAATGACCCAAATCCCATACGTCTTAAAGACACTCAATTTACTTATTTTCAATTAAGAACGATACAAAATAAATAGAAATTATTATTTTTTAATTAGTAGTCAGACACAAAGTTTTAAATAGAATGGAAAAATGTGAAGCTAATTCTAATATTTTTAAACCATATTTTATATAAATTATTATTATTTGAGCGTTGGAAATTGGCTTATCTTATATCTATCTTATATTTACCCTATAAAAAAACCCAAAAAATCTATCCAAGTAGGTTATGTCACAATTACATGCTTTATTTTATTTTTGACATTGTACGACGTTGAAATCTATAAGCTGTCAAATAATCAGCTCACAATATTAAAACTATTATTATAATAATTTTAAGTAAATACAAATTATTCTGTATAATTAATATTTGAACAGAATAATGTACGTGAGATTATTTAACTGTGTAATACTATTAAATAAACTAAGTAACTTATAAATTAAAAATCAGCCATTTCTAAAAAAAAATATTTTTTCAATTGTTTTTACAATTCCATGCCATATCGCTATAGCTCAAATAGCCTATCAAATTTCAGAGTTATCATTAAAGAAAAAAACAATAATTATCAAATCTTTTTCAATTTTACCATATTCAACTAATCATTTTGCAATAAATTTTCTTAATATTTCATATAATTTACACAAATATTATTTTATAGGTATAAATCGAAATCTAAGCCGGTGCCGCCGCTTAGGTAGTCGTAGAAGTAGACAGACATTTCATCTAAAGCTTCAAGTCGCGGATCTGAGATTGTTTCTTCGCGAACCGATCTTGCTGCTCTTGATAGCGATCTATAAAATATAATTGTAATTATATATATATTTTCCCGTTGAGTGGCGGATCCCAACGGTGAATTTTGTTTTTTTTATCTTAAATCAGAAAACAGCTTTAAATAAAATATAACTATATACTATTTGTAGACCAAGTGCAGAGTTTAGTTCCTTAACTGAATAGTTTCAAAACGCGAGTCCCGGAGGTCTTTGGGAAACGTGGGAAACGGAGTATTAAATACTTTCTTCTTTTTCTGTTTATTCTTAGTAAGTTATTCCTTTTGTGTTTTTCTGTTTTTTTTTGTGGGTAGGTATATGTATTTCATAATGATATTGACATCTTAGATATATTGTTAAAAAATTAGTACTTTTTTTAAATTCTTACCTGAAGTCGGTGTCAGTATCTAGGTCATCATCAGCGGCAAAACGTTCACGTATATCTTTCATAATACACGCTTCAAGTTTCTTGTGCTGTAAAAATAAAATAAATAAAGATAGATAGAAACATATAAATACAGTCATTATCTCTATATGTAAAATCGAAAGGTGACTCACTCATCACGAAATCTCAGAAGCCACATGTGCTAGGAATCTCAAATTTTGCATAGGAGTTATTTATAGGACGTAGGCTCTGGCTAAGACGGGAATTTGCAATATTCGACTTCTACGAGGTTGTTTTTGGGGTTGGAAGTTTGTATGAAACTTCGTTACTACAAATACTAGGAGTATCAAATTTTACATGGACTATTTACTCTTATAGGACGTAGGTACTCATGGAGACAGAAATTAATATTAACGTAGTTCACGCGGGCCAAGCCGCGGGCGGGCCAAGCCGCGGGCGGGCCGCTAGTGGCTTATATAATATATGTTAAAACAAACCTTATAACAGCGGAAAAAGAACATGGGCTTGATAAGTTCTTGAGATAGCGGCGCGTTACGCTCGATTTCTGGTACACATTGCTGTAAACAAGCAATATATATATTTGATTTAATATCGGAATATTTATAGTATACTTATAAAATTAATTTGAAGCCGTCGTGTCGCAGCGGCACTAGTGGACGTCGTGGTTGTGGGCTCGATTACCACACGTACAAGTTAATATTTTAATTTCCTCTTCGCTACCCAACCCGCAATGGCACACAATCCAGAATTCGTTGGCAAGTGGAGAGCGGAGTGCCTTAAAACTAGGCTCTCTCTGCCTATCCTCCTCCACGCGTGATACAGCGTGAAGCTGTAAAAAAAAAACGAAAAAATATCTACTTACCGAGAACTTCTGACAGAAATGCACACCATCTTGTATATCGCCCTTCAGTTGACCAGACACTGGCAGGTTGTTAATTCTTTGTGCTATTTGTTCATAGTTCGGTTCCATGTTCTGGTCCAGATAGCCCAGTTCTTGGACAACACAAGTAATGTTACGGGTGCGGCCAGGGTTGCTCGTGTGCGAGAGCATCTCGAAGCGGTCGCGAATGGTGATGTCGCGCTGGTATAAAGGAATTGGTTAAAATGTTGGAAATTGGTCTTTTTTGTATAGTAGCATGATTTGAAACCGTATGTCTTCGGAAGAGTTCATTGTTTTCGCCACTTGAGCTGTATGGTTATTTTTTTAAGGACACATCATTCATCTCTTGTGGGTTCGATTCTCACGCGGGAGTATTAATATTAGTAAAGGGCGCTCTTGAGTTCAGCCAATACACGCAATGTATTGAAAATTGGTCTTAGTACCAGTGAAGCTATTTTTTAAACTAGATATTTAAAATAATCTAAAAGCTAAAATTTTTTTTTTACTTACGGACATTCTATTATTATTCTGCTGGAAATACGGTGGCTGATAGAATCCCTGTTGGTACTGCTGCTGCTGATACGTGTAAGGGTTGTATTGGACTCCCGGGGGGTAGAACATGGGGTTGAGGGGGAACTGGTAGTACGGTTGAGGGTACGGCCTGAACTGATTCGGCATAGGATATGGGCTTGGCACTGATGGCGCTTGGAATGGCTGGAAAAGATTATTTCAGTGATTAACTTAATAATTTTTTTATATAAAAAAAATAGATTTAGGGGAAAATGTTGTCGTGAGTCATCTCTTATTTTATAGCCAATATATTTTTAATAAAAATATTAAATATGTAGAGTTTCGAAAGCACTAGGTTGTAATAATTTTTGTAGTAGTATGTTTAATCTTATTAATATGTTTATATATTAGAGAATAAAATCTATTCAATTTAAGCTATAAAAGCTAAATAAAAATATATATTTTTTTAAACAAGTAAAAACTCAATACATATAGGACATAAAAATTATTTAATAGTCGGTCAAATTATTTTATAAATATAAAGTAATTATCTTTATAGTATTAATTTAAATTGTTAAAATATTATATTGTTATTTATTATTTAGATTCATAATAAAATCTAAATAATAAATAAATATATATAATAAATTCTCCATGACAGCGTTACGTAAGCTGTTATTTCACAATACATTCTATAGCCTCTTTAGCTCAGTGGTAGAGCACTGGTCTCGTAAACCAGGGGTCGTGAGTTCAATCCTCACAGGAGGCATTATACGAGTCTTCATTAAATATGCTTTTGCTTATTTATTTATTTATTGATATTATTTTATATTAATTTATTGTTTTTATTCTATTATTATTTAATTATTTTATTATGTCCCTTTCTAGTAAATAAACATTACTTTAGTAAAATTAAGTTGTCTCATGATTTTGTAAGTTACAAAAAATTCTAATATATATATATTTTATTTTATTTACATTTATAAAGACAAATCGTCCAAATAAATATATTTGGTTCCTTTCGTATAATATTAGTAAAGCTTTTAGTTTAAGTTAAAGATTTAAAATTTAATATGACCTATATAATTTAATATTACATTATCAACTATCAAGCATATTTAGTTTATCTATGTGATAATATATGCTGTGATATATTTATAAAACAGCGCCATCTATTGACTAATTTATAGTACAAGTGACCAAATAAGACTTAAATTTTTGCGCATTATGAAATGAGATATACTGAGGCTAATTATTTCATGTACTTTATTTAAAAAAAAACGAGTAACAATAAAAACTTACCCGCTGTTTAAACATATTATCAAGCATTTGCTTATGTGATAAAATCTGTGGTACATTTTCTGGAACCGCGCCATCTGTCGGCTTGGTGATAGTTTGAGTGGCTGGATCAGATTCAAACCCTTGCGGTAGATTAGCAAGTATAAGTGAAGGAACGCGTTGAATTAGCCCCTCGCTAACAGATGGCGGTGATGAACATTTAGCGTACGCTTCCTTCATTTCCTGTCGCACTTGTTTTACGACGTCCGGTCCGAAACAACTTTCGTATATCTGTAAATATTTAAAGTTTTTTTATACACTAATCTGAGTTTTCTTGGGAAGTTATTTATTTGTATATAATATTTGTATAAAAGCTTGAAATAACAAAAAACATAATCGATAAAACCATTAAGGGTCAGTGTAATACGTTGTTTGAGTTAGTTTTAATTTCCTTTCTTAATACATAGAAAGTTATAATATATATTTTTTTATATTTTTAACATAATATATTTGTAAAAATAAACAATTGTCTAAAAAAAACTGCTTTTGTTATTACATTTTAGCTATTATTTTTGTATACATAGATTAACATTTATTTAAAGTACATTTATGAATATTGCAGTTGCATATATCACTTTATAAAATGGCAGAATTTGAATCTGTGATTTATAAAAAATGTATATTAAAGAAATGTATAAATTACATAATTTTTTAATATTACTATCAGGAATGTATTGTATGATTTCAAAGTAATGTACGTGAGCAGTCGTGGCCGAGCGGTTAAGGCGTCTGACTAGAAATCAGATTCCCTCTGGGAGCGTAGGTTCGAATCCTACCGACTGCGGACTTCTTTTGCTTTTTTAAAAATTGAAACTATTTTTTTTACAATATAAAACAAATTCACAAAACAAGAAAGATAAAATTATTCAATAATTCTAATATAGAAGCGATTTTATATAACTATATTTTTGGAACTGTTCTGAGTTCGGATTCCCACTCAATGAAATGAATTATTATTTTTTCATATATTCATTTCCTCAAAGCGTTGAGTACCGCAACACGAAATGCCTTGAAAATGAAAGGGGGAAACGGTGTATCCCAATATGATACAATGTGAAGCTGAAAATTAAAACAAAATGATACTAACTTTCATCATAGCATATTTTTTGAAGAATTTGTCGTCGCTGTCAGCCAAAGCTAACGCTGCGAGGCTCAGGAGAGTGAACAAAAGTATTCCGTGTCCCATTTTGTACCTGACAATAGAAAATTCTATATTAAAATGGAAAAAACATTTAATATTTATTTTAAAAATTCAATTACGGAGAACAATTAGATAAAAGAAACATTTTAATTTGAGGTTTATTTGAACTTTCTGTAGCGGAGTGTTAACACTCCGTTCCATATTTTCCGCCGAATTATGAAGGTCCCTAAGCCACGACCGACCTCAACAGATGATTTTTTTTCTATTCTTTGGACATAGGAATTTTACAATTAGGTTAATCGAGATAACATGCTCGTTACTTCCTTTATATGGTATACAATGGAACCAGAATAATAAGATAAATGAGCAAAATATCTACATATTTTAGCTCAGCTTTAACAACATTCACGTACCTACATTAAAATTAGAGGCCAGTCGTGGCGCCAGAGCACAAGCGTGCCACTGTTAACGCGGCAGGGTGTGGCTTCGATTCCCGCTTGAGGTAAAATATTTTGACTTCCTCGCTCTGGTAACGAGCCAAAGTGCGGCGTTGAGTTTCGCAACTTTGGTGTACACCCAAACGGGTTTTCCCCTACGCCACAAATGGCCTCTACGTCATAATAACCGAATCATGCCTAATTTATTATTTTAATATTCAAAATAAAAATTATAAATAATTTATGTACCCAATAATAATATATCCTATCATTCAAACATATGTTTAAGCAATCGCGAATAACTATCTTTATCTGTATTTATAATTAAAAGCCTATAATTTTCATTTTAACTTAGCGGTGGAGTGGGCGTGTGTTCTTAATAAATCGAAGGCCAGTTCATTAACATTGCTGGTTGGAACCGTTAGGAGTACACCAGGAATTATTATTTCATTATAGGTAATTTAGTTGGTATGAAGTATGGAATTTGGTTTAGTTATGCTATTGCGTAATAGATGGCTCTGATTGTTTCGTTGAACAGCGAATAGGCTTTTACGATAATTTACTCGTAGTATTCGTTTTATGATAGTTTAAGTTAATTCGTTCAAATGATAGCTTTTATATATAATATTTAGTGTATATGTGCTTCTTCATGCTGTATCTCGCATATAGGCAACCTAGTTCTCCGTTCTCCACGTATTGTTCAATTCTCAAAATATGTATTGAGTGGCAAAAATCTTGTTACCAAACGAAAAAAGGCAAATAATTAATTCTCCCAAATGGGAACCGAATCCAAAACCGTCGAGCTTGTAGTCGAACAAAGTGTCGCTACGCCAGGATGGCGTTAATTAAAGATAGACCTAATATATTTTCATCTCACAAAACATGTAAAAATATATGCAGATTTCATATTGTCATATTTCCCAAGTTACTTGCTTATATGGCAATAAAAATTTAAAAAAAAAAACGGAAATATTTGAGCTTTATTTAGCAATTTCGCGAATGTATGTTGTTTGAAGTTGATCATTTAGCTGACGTATGTAAAACCGACTGTTCAGCTTTGTGAACCGAAGTAATTAGAAAAACATACTGAATTTGCTTCTTTTCTTACATTATGTTAAATAGAATACATTTATCTTTTTATTCTTTTAAGCTCAAATAAGTTAAGTATTTTAAATTATTTTTTTTAAGGCAAGTCGTGGAACATTTTGTATGTTCAATTCCCTCTCGAGTTGAGTTGAGTTTCACCACTCAACACGCAATGGCTCCAGAATTTGGTGGAAAATAGGAAAAAGAAACAATCGTTTGAGTACAACTTTTAACACGTTCCCTCTGCCTACCCTGCTATATGGGGGTTACAGTGTGAATTAAAAAAAAAACTGCTAAATAAGCCAAATTGATAAGCTAAATGAATCGCTAAGGTAAACTGGGTAAGCAGAGAAACACTCAGTTCCCATAAAGACACTTCCCCACTTTCCGCTGAATATCTCCATATTACGTGTTGAGTGTCAAAACTCAACCAGCAGGTATCAGAGGGACAGAATGAAAATATTTAATTTCCTCGAGTTGGAATTGAATCCACAACGCGTGTACAGTCGTGCCTTAGTTACCTCGTGCCATTACGACACAACTGGCCTCAAGGTAAGTAGTACAGCATATTATAATATTCATTTAGTCTAACTATCTCATAAGATCTTAGATGGTAAGAACCCTAGATGTTTCCATATAAGGTCATTCATTATCTTTTTACACAAGTTAACGGTGATCATTAGTCGCTTAAAACTAGTACCGTTTCAGACATCAGTCTAAAGCTTAGTTCCATTAATTATAATTGCTAATATATGTTAGTTTATTGACTTTTTTGTAACATACTATGTTTGTATAGGCACTTAGGACGTGTCCTTAGTATGTTATATTTCGTGTAAGAATTAGAAAGGTTTCAATTTGAAATCTATAGGGTATAATATATTTAAATTTTGAATATTCTACTAGTTTTATACAATAAAGTACGGTGTTAGGTTACGCTACCCACCGCGTAACCTAACGAGTGTTCTAGGAACTCATTTTGCTACTATAAAATGAAGAAAAGAGTGGTGTTATATAAATTTATCTCTATCTATTGTACAAAATACGTAATAATATAATTTAAAGTGATATATCAATTATATTAATCGCTACACGGGTGCTTAATAATTAGGCTTAAAACTCAGACGAGATATATGATGTTAATAAATACTTTGAATAATAATATATATGTACATTTCCCGACTATAGTATTATTTATTATGTTTTTAGTTTCCGCTGTTTAACACCACGTAATGCAGAGACATTACATTTATATAAAGACATAAATGCATAATGTTTCTCTTTCTTAAGAAAATTAAAAAGGAAATACATAATTGCGTGGAAAAATTTATATTAAATTCTAACTATTTTACGACCACCATTATATTTTTTTCTCTCTTCTTATCGACTCGCCAGTCTATATAACTTGTATGAGAATAACATTACCATATATGGCTCACTTCGAATAAGTTACTTATAACTAGTTTTATTGCATTAGTGAATTAATTTATAGAAGTTAATACTTAGATTGACATTTTAATTTATTTTCTATGACAGCCATTAATTTTTTACAACCTGCTATTAAGGGCAGGTGTCTGTTAGATTATGAGTGTCATTTATTGAGTAATCTATGTTATTATTGAGTCGCTCTAATGTCTTAGAAAATCCATCATAATTATACAGTTGCTTGTCAACACAAGATGGCGTTAATTAACAATTACTTTTAGGTTATATTTAATATAAAGTTGTGTTGCTTTATGTTTTTTTGCCCAATAGCTTTCAGACAGGGAATCTTTTCGCCTAATTTTCTAAAAATTTCGTCGTTGTGTAACGTTGTGTGTGGAGTGTCTTAGAACTGGGTTCCTTTATTTCCCACTCTGATTATATAAAGATACGACAATGAGTTCATCGATGAGACAGCAATGTTTTTCAATTAAGAGTGGGGAACGAAGTATACAGATAAAATATTGTGTTATGGATCTCGTTTTATTTATTTCGTGTTTTTATTATGGTTTTATATTTATGATTCAATCATAAATAGAATAATATGATTGAATCAGATATATAATAAATATTTATTAAGTTGCGCTATCCGTCACAAGATGGCGCTAACTAGGGTCAATGGTCGCTCGAAGCCTTCGCAGGCGCATCTGCTACGCTCAACTTGCGTAATGACCACATATTTAACTTTTGTTTTATTGTACGTTGCGGCTTACTTTAATGTGGATTATATTTTTTATGGCTCAATATATCAATACATGATAATATAATTTATTAAAATTGAAAAAATATAAAAAGAAAATGTTTTTATCATTCCATTACTCTATGTCTACTTTGAAGCGATACCAGAGATGCATTGCATCCAATTAATAAAAATAATTATATATTAAAGTATTTTTTCTGCCTCAATGACCTTTAGTGTTGATTTTCCCTTATAAATTTTAATTTTAATGCCAACCACTTTCTATTTTGTAGGGAAAGAACTCCTTTTACTGTAAATTGTATTAATTTTTCATTCATTTTCATTCAAGGCAATTCTGATTGCCATTGATCATTTTCTTTAAACTGTTTTTTATATTTATTAACCTATATCCTATATAACCTTATTTAATATAATTATGCAACGTAACGTAATAAATAATATTCTGAACAAATTGCAAACTTATTAAAAAAAATATTATTCAACTACGGAATCACAAAAATACAACACTCGATATGTATTCGATACAATACGTTTATAGGTAAAGTAAGTAACCTAACGTAACTATAATAGTTTAATAAACATTATAGTTTAGAAAGCACAATTTAAACAAAATATTAATAAAAAGAGCACACTGCCGCTTGATAAAAAACAAAGACTCAACAGGTGAACGGTCGGTAATTGCCTTAGAACGTAAACAACAACTATAGAAATATCATGCGAGGCATCTTGAGATTACTTGAAGTTATCTCAAGATATATGATGTGACAAAAAGTGGGGGTTATGAAGGAAATTACATAATTGTAATGAATTTTCCCGTGGGATTGCTTGTTATAGTGGAGAAATGTGGAGTGGAAAATTAGAAAAGTATTTTTCTAGTGTAAAGAATTTTATAATATAAGATTCGATAAAGATCAAAAGGTACAATAAAAACTAAGAACGGCGTGGCTCAGTTACACGGCGTTTGACTGTAGATGCAACGATGTTGAGGGTTTCGGAAGTAATCTATACCTATATTATAAATTCGAAAGTAACTCTGTCTGTCTGTCTGTCTGTCTTTTCAATCAGGGCTAAACCGCTAATTTAATTGTGATAAAATACTCATATAGAGATACTTGAGGGTCTCGGGGTGAACATAGGATATTTTTTTTTTCTCATATTTGTAATATTTTCGATATATACCAATATATTTAATAAATATTCGTATAGTTCAAGCGGGCGTAGTCGCGTTCGGGTCCACTAGTTAATTTGTAATAGATAAAATATTTTTCGACAAAACCTAGTGGGAACCTAGTGTTAAGATATTCCGTTCGCCATTTTCCATCTAATTCTCGAGTTATTGGATATTAAGTGGTAGAACTCAATATCCTGCTTTTCGAAAGCGACTTTCACTTTCTTTTTTGTAACTTCCAATTCTGAGACATTCCGCATTGAGTGGCGGAACTCAACGCCAAATAATTAGATTAATTCTCCCGAATGAGAATCTATAAACTATCAACATTTTTACGTCTTTAGTCGATTGGACCTTCTATTTCTGGTAATTACGCTACTATGGTATTAAATATCCAGTTAACGAGATATTCCTAACAAAACCAATGGACACACACATATAGCATTTCCATTGGGCTACAACATTCTGTGGTCGTAATTTACTACCTTCACATTGGAACGAGTGTTCTTTTTGTAATCATGATGAAACAAGTTATCTATTTTAAACGATACAAGTTTTGTAATCCATCTACGAATTGAAGTGTTATTAATATGGAAATGATTGACATAAATAGATGGAGTTTTAATTAAAGAAAAAAATCAGCTTCACGCTGTATCCCGCACACAGAAGAGTGGGCAGAGGGAATATAGTATTAAGACACTTCTTTTCCCATTGACCGCCGTATTTTTCGAGGAATTGGGCGCTTGGGGTTTTCGTACAACAGAGCGGAGACATGAAAATATTAATAAATAATTATTAATTCCCTCGAGTGAGAATGGAACTGAAACTATTGATTGACTTATTCACGTCACCCCCTTGTGCTTTGCGTCACGACGGCCTCTAAAAAAGCTTCATACTTATATCGAACATACGAATTTATATTTAAAAAATCGACTTATTTATAAACTTCAGTAGTTTAAAACATCCGTTAGTGAAATCGTTGAACAATTAAGTTTAAAGTAAATATACTAACTTCTTTCGTCTCCCATCAGAGCTTTAATATATTTATGATTTTGACCATTTTCTGTTATTAAAAAGTACTACACTATGCTGAATTAGAGAAGGTACTTACAACTGAGAATCAAACTAAATTTAACTCGAACATTTTGTTCTTTTTGGGTTTTTTTTTATTGTTGTTCTATTTATTTATGTCGTAAATCGGTACCGATTCGATCTTTTCTCTGGAGAATGTACCTCTTGTCCTCTTCTAATTATACAAAGGATATTATGAATTCGGAACAGAAACACTATAGGCAGAGGAAAGGAGAGGAAAGTGTTAAAATATTCCATCCCTTTTGGCGCCCAATTTTCGAGACATTTTCTATGCAATGACGGAACTATATTCTGCGCTTTGTCTCGTGGCCAACGGAAATCGAATCCAAAACCGTTGCATATACAGCATTTACACCACGACTGTATTTTTTTTATCAAATAATTATTAATTTCAGTTGTTTTAATAGTTTTTCTTAAAACATGTTTCAATTTTGTATTTTATATGGTGTAACTCTTCGATTAATGTCATTAGAGTGTAAGACTTGAGTTGAGTGTTACTGGAACTCTACCGTTCGTTATGGTCAGTTGTTAACTTAACGGTGTGTGTTGATTAATATAAATTGTATTTTCAAGTTATATTTTATTTATATAATATGATATTATATTTTTAGGTTTTTAAAGCGAAAAGTGTTATTTTTTTATTGGAAAAAGTGCGCTTAATTTATTTAAGATGAATCAAAGAGAAAAATATATTTTTAGTTATTCCTTTAAACAAGAAAAACTTCGTGGTGGGTCAACGCCTCACTACAAACAAAATGGTTCTAGACTTGAACTCCTCTCGTAGTCACGAAATATTTCCATTTTCCCGCTCCCATAAGAAAGCAGCGTTTAGCTCCGCCAATTACCACGTAACGTCATGAATCTGGGTAGAACGTAGATCTCTTTGCGGAACACAACAAAGGAAATATTGGGCACTGAAGAAATTAGTATTCTTATGAATAAACATAATAAAATTTTAAAGTTATTCTTTACTTTCGCACATTTCATTCGGCAATAAAATAAACGGTATTCAACAGTTATCTTGTATATTTAAAAAAAAAGCTTCCGCCATTTACAAATTACACGCCATTTTGATATGTATGTACAGTGTTGTAATATGCAAATAAAAAAAAAACCGTTACTTCGAAACAATTAAGTAATTATTATTTTTTATTAACAATAGAAAAATGATTTGTTTAGTTGATATACATAGTAGAATTAATTTCTGTAATGTTGTAATTTGTAAAAGCTTGATAGTAGTATTAAAAGAGTCCATTTCTAGCTTCCTTGAGGTCAATATACTAAAGCACTGTAAAAGTTAAATTATATTTAAAATATTTTAAGAATGGAAAATGGGAGAGTCTTGATAATACGCTACCTCTATGAGGCGCTCTCTACGCTATCTCAGGATATACGATGAAGCTGTCTATATAGTCGTACCTAATAGCTTAAATGAAGTAATAATAATATAACGTTTCCCCTTTCTGAAGTTTTCTTTCGAAGCTTCCTTTGAAATCGTCTTAAGCGGTTTTATTGTGGTTAAAACAAGGACAAGCACCTGATTGTAACGCAACTGTTTTAGGTTCGATTTCGACGGGTAGAAATGAATTATTATTTGTTACTACTTTTCATTGTTCGCTCTGGTATCAAGACAAAAGCGCTGTGTTAAATTCCACCACTCAACAAAATTCAGCGGAAGGTGAGGAATAGAGTGTCGTAATAACAGGTTCCCTCTGCTTACCCTGCTAAGTATAAACGGGATACAGTGGACAAAAAACGTTTAAACATCTCTCGATTGGGAATCAAACCCACAAGCATCACTAGTCTTATGCCTCATACACATTTATCTACAACTGTATTATATACAACAAGAAGTAAGATAATAATCTTCGTCCGACCGGTTCTTTTATACGGCAGCGAATGTTGGCCAGCACTGTCTCGGCACACTCAGGAGCTTCACGTCACGGAGATGAAGATGCTGAGGTGGATGTGCGGCGTAACGCGGTCTGACCGCATACGCAACACATTCATTCGAGGCAGTCTTGGGGTCCGTGACGTAGCGGATAAGCTCCAAGAGCGTCGCCTGAGATGGTTTGGCCACGTTACGCGCCGGCCTAAGAACTATGTCAGACGCGAGTGCCTTGCTATATCAGTTCCTGGAGTAATACCTCCTGGACGCCAAAGGAAGCGCTGACTGGATGTCGTGATGCAGGACATGAGAGCCAATGGTCTAACCACCGAGGACGCAAAAGACCGTGCAAAGTGGAGTAGGTTGAGTAGGAAGGCAGACCCTGGTAATAGCCGGGATTAATGCCAGGAAGAAGAAGAAGAAGTAAGATAATAAATTCTAAATATAAAATTACCCTGTTAGAAAAGCGAAAATAAATTATAGGTCATTAGGTGCAATCAGGGCAGCATTATTCACGCATTACGAAATGTATCAGCTTAGCCTAGAGGGCTAGCGGTATATCCTTTGTTTTCAATTCACTCGCATCACACAGCCACTACCTCTATATAAATGGATTCTTATAAGAATATATTTAGTACATCTTTTGTTGGTTGGTAACATTAACTGCTTTAAGAATTTGGTGTTCGCAATTCTTATAAAATAATAATAGTTTAATTTCAAGAGTAATGCTGTATTCAACTGGCAGAGGCAATCTGGAAACTCGTGTTAAGATACCCCGTGCACATTGAGACACTTCCGTTCCTCAGTTTTCGATGACTGGCGGAACACAACGCCGAGTTTCGCTTCGTTAGTAGAAAGAAGAGAGGAAAATATCAAATATTTCATTTCACCGAGTGGATATCGAGTCTACGACCGTCGCATGTACAGTAAACAAATATTACAGGCGTCGTAATAATAATTATAAAGCAAATTATTTAAGACATTGCGTAATGGGTGCTGGAATTCAATGTCGCATTTTGTCTCGATTGTCTCGATATGAAAAAAATAATTCATTATGAGTTACGTTTGAACCTTCATCGCGTTCACAGTAGCCAGTGGGCGCCCTAACATTGATTTTAAGCACCAATCTTTTATTTCAATTAGATAATACATAAGTAACGAATTAAAATAGTAACACATGGAATGTTAAGATTTTGTAAAGTATAAATAATTTAGTACACCGTTCCATATAAAGAAATAATGTTATATATCTATCTTTTTGTATATCAAATATAACAATTCCTGGAGCTTTTGACGTATCATAAACAATGAAAATTGTTTAATATCAGCCTGGTATCCGGAACTTAGTATTTAATGTGTGTTTCGGAGCAAGGGAAGATAAAACTTATCTTTCCTTTTATCTATTTCTGACTAAAAATTACTTAACTTAAATAGATCTGATCTAAATTATATAAAGTACACTTACATTTTATTTTATCACTCATAGTTATTCCCATATTTTTCCACGAAGATTTGACTAAACGCTTATAAAAAGTTATAATATATAGTTTTATAAGCATTATATATAAAATAAGCTAAATTTATAAACCGTTTGGTAAACAAACGTACAAACGACACAAATAAAAACATTTTCCAACTGTTAATACCAGTATTTCGTGAACTGAACCAACCATAGTTTTTTTGTCGTAACAACGGTACGTATACTGTTTACACAGTGATTCTTTATAATAGTTATTTTCTTTTCGTTTTGGACGAAGCAATTTTGAAGGAATTCTTAAGCTTTTTTGTCGTTTATTTGTTACTGGCCCGCCTGCGGCGTCGTTCGCTTTTACTACGTTTATTTATTTAATACAACTTAAGTGTACGTAGAGAAAATTGCTTGGTGATTTTATTTAGTTTAGTTATAATAGGCAAACGTTAAATTAATTTCATATTTATCTGGGTGCTAGTTATCCTGCCGGCATTCCGGGATGAAATATACCCCATATACTGCACTATAGTGCAACCTACCCAGTAAAAGTGATATAAAAATCGATTAAGCTGTTCTAATAAGGATGGACAAACAGAAAGATAGACAGATATATGAACGATATATGTATATGAAAAAATAACTTTATTTTGAAATCACAGACATACACTTCAATTTTATTTTTATTATAGACATTTTCAATCGTTTGGATTTGGGTTTTAAACGTGAGGTCTTTGTTGTAGGGTAAAGGCATTGTTGTTCGTGTACTTACACAAAATGAAATACTTTTTATTCTTTAGATTTGGTAAATCGATTTGTTTTATTTAACTTTATGATATTACTTATTTTTATGGTAGAAATTAACCTGTTACTATTTATTATATTATTTAGAATGTAATATAATATTTGAAAAGTGATTATAGGTATCTTTAGGATACCTAGAATCACTTTTCATACCAGCCGTTGAAATTTATTTTATTGACGTGTATTAAAAACGTTGAGAGTAGTCAACGAAAGCAAGTTCGTTCCGGAATCCGATATTATCATTTCCATTTCCTCCCTCCCTCCTCCCGAGGCACACGTTAGATCGTTCGAGAATGTAGAGTTCCGCCACTCAGCACGCAATGTCTCCATCAATCGGTGGATAGTGGGTAACGGAGTGTCTTAATGAGAAATGTCTTAATGTGGAATGTCTTAATACCCAAATTCCCTCTGCTTACACTGTTATATCCGGGATACAGCTTGAAGCTAAAAAGAAACTTACTTTTCAGTCAAAAAACTGCCATACAATACAGATATTCAAGAGTTAGTCACATCAAAATCAATTAAGTAAAAAAATCATCAAATGAGATGTAACAGTTTTTCAACCATCGTGATTGACGACATCATAACTGTTATTTGTAATAACTTTACGGTAGATTAAATATAATGGTAGTACGGTGTGAGAATAATGTGGAGATGTAAACAAATATTGCTATACTAGCGACCCGCTTGCGGCTTCGCCCGCTTCAATTATTAAATTTAAATCAAGTAAGCTTGACACTGTATCGCGCACACAGGTAGTCAGAGGGAACCTATTGTTAGGAGGGAGCTCAAGGCCGTGTTTTGCCTCGTTTCGAGAGTGAAGGAATGGAAATATAAAATAGAAACTTTAAAATTCAAACGTCAACAAGAACATTTTATCTACATGAAGAAAATTATTTCTAAGACATTTTTATTTCACTTCACAAAGTAAGTAATATTATATATATAAATATTGTAATAATATATCTATATTTATGATAGTCTATGGGTTATATTTTAATGGTGGGTCTTAAGTTCAAGGTGTACCGTAAGCATTCTCATTTCTGGGAGCTTATGCAGAAAATGCATAATATATTTTATTGCAGAAATAACACTGACTTAGACATTATTATATAAGAAAATATGCTTCACGTTTTAACTGCCGACACGGTTGTTGTGGCTTTAAATTCATGAAGTTTAAATAATTTAATTATATTATATGGCAGGGTAGGCAAAGGGGAACCTTGGAATCTAGTGTTAAGACACTCCGTTCCTCATTAAGGCACTTCCATTGCCCACTTTCCACTGAATTCGTGTACTTAACTACTCAAGAGTAAACTTTCAAAAATCATAAACGTTTAACTTGTAAGTATTTAAATATTTTTAATTAGGGGAGAGCGGGGCCAAAAGTTCCGATTTTTTTTAACCCCAAATATTGCTTTATTTTTAAGTATTCGTATACTTGATTTCAGTATTTATACAATATGATCAAATTCAACTTACATATCTAGACTTGCAATTAAAACAGTAATTTGGGTTTTTATTTCTTTGTAAGACTTTTTTTTTATGATTTTTTTTATGACTGAAGTCGGAAAGTAACAACTTACCCCGATTTGTGGCAAGTTGTTAACAGACCGGGGTAAATTGTTACCATATTTTTTAAAGCTATTATCTGCAAAATAAAAAACAATAAATAATCGAAAAAAGCCTGTTTATTTAAGGATTAATCAAGAGTATCATAATAATCGCGAGGCGCAAAAGCAAATCTTTTTTAACCAACTTCTGTAAAAAAAGGAGATTATCAATTCGACTGTTTTCTTTTTATGTATGTTACTTTATAATTTTTGATTAGGTGAACTGATTTTGATGATTTTTTTTATTTAAAAGGATACACTTCAAGTATAGTTTGATGAAATTTTGGTTAGGTTCCGATTATAAGATCCGGCCGAAATTGAGAAATGTGTTTTTATTTTGGTAAATTTGATTTATACTGGAATAGTTACAAGGAAAAACTTTGTTAAAATTATTGTCAGAAGTAAGATTCCTCATCGTTTGCATTTCTTTTCAACCAACCTCAAAAAAAGATGATGTTTTCATTTTTAACTGACTTCAAAAAAGGGAGAGGTTCCCAATTCGCCCGAATATTTTTAATGTATTTTCTTGTCAATATACCAAAGTGTTAATTTTTTACAAAAATAATACCGAATTGTGTGAAGTTTTACATAGGACAACCAATGCCACTCGTTAACAACCACGACCTCCACAACCAACACTCGTTTAAAAAGTGGCCTTTTAAGGTTACTCATCACTTAAAATCGTAAAAAGAATTAATTTTGTAACAAAAAAAAGCTGAACCGAAAAACAACGAACTAAAAAGTAAAAGATAATTTTACATTAAATAAAACGTATTTTGATTTTGTTAAACCAAAATAATAAACAAAAAATTTGATAGCTTTAGCTTTTCGCGCTCAATATGCATGTAATTCTTTGGTAACAGTTTTTATCTTTTTCCTGCAATCTGAAAACTACATCCGCTGCTTTTTGCATCAACTCATATGACACATAACCTCGAGTTGATTTTCGGGCACAAGTCCGTATGTTACTAATACAAAATTATCAATATTTACATCTCATTATTGGTACAAATGAATTGGCGAAAGTTGTTCCGAGGTCACAACGTGCCCTAAAAAAAGGGAACACCTAGCCCCAAAAACACGTGTTGAAAAAAAAATATATAAATTAAATTAGGAAACATAAATAATTTACGAATAGTGTTCCGAAAGAGTATATGTTGAGTTGTGAGATAGACCAAAAATATCAAATGCGAAAATATTTACAATCGTGCACCTGCGACACCCGTGTGCTATTCCATTGGTTTCCGGTGCCACTGGATTGTTCAATATGATGGCCATGGGTGCGCTATCACATTGCATTTCACTATATGTTTACTAAATATTCCTATCACTTTTCCCCGCGAAATTATTTCAATCGGAACAACTTACCTCGGTTACTTTTAGCCCCGCTCTCCCCTACTTACAGGCATTTATTAACTGTATCTCTTCATTTAGTTTAACCACTCAAAAAGTAAAAAAAATAAATTATACTAATTTAAAATTGCGAAAAGGCACAAATTTATGGTTTAGTTATTAAAAAATATTTATAAATTATTAACTTTTATATGCTCATAAGTGTTTTTTCAATGTATTCACATATTTATGTTCTCAAATGGCCACTTGTGTGACCACACACAAAAATATTACACCATTCTTCACTGTTCACTTATTAACGTATGACAATAAAAAAAATCTTTATATAAAAACTAAATATTTATTTTAAAAAAAACTGTTCAGTATTTATATATTTGATTTGTAAAAAATAAGGAAGAATAATGTCATAAAGGTCCTGCCATCTTTTTCAACCACTTCGATTTTGTTGAATAGTAATTTGACATCTAAATGTATGAGACATTCTCATCTAAATGCTTCTATATTAGTATGTAGGTACTTAAAATATATTTTTTTATATTAAAAATAAAACAGAAGGAGAAAAAACTCTACGAGAGCTATAGCGATGAGTCTTCTGAGTTCATGGTAATCAGTCAAGGTCTCATTTAATTTTGTACAGTATTCAACACGAGTCCCTATTCTGGTTTTGACACCCTCTCTTTAAAGGTAAAAATAATGAAAAACTTTCGTTGCCAGTTGTATAAATTACGAACAGGTTTCCGAGTGCAGCTTCATGGAAAATTGTGTAAGTTATTTCGAAATAGAAATTAGTATGAAGAAATATTTACAATATACGAGAGTCGAGACAGACGCACAGCTTCTGGTGATAATAGTGGTGGATTCGATTTCCACTCGAGTGTATGATTTATTTTCATTTCCTCGGTCTAGTAACAATACATTCAATAAAGTTGAACACTCAACACTGAATTTTGAGCAGAAAGTTGAGAGCGGAGTGTCTCTACCGTTGCTATATGGGATATAAATAATACAAATTAATTAATGAAACTGATTCTAAGCTTAATTATTATACGAATTAATTAATTTAACTTAATAATTATACATTATGTACGTTTAAAACTATAAAATATTACATAAATGTTAATAAAACAAATATTTGTTGTGAAATGATATCAAACTCACGACCTTTGCCAATGTGTCACAATTCTTAACCACTAAACCTACACGTCAGCTGAACCTACGTGCTATTATTACAATAACATGCAGTTCTTAAGAAAATAATGAGTAAGTAAGTAAGTTAACTTTAACTTAAAAAATTTTGAAACAAACGATATTTAAACTTGTAATTTATAACACAGAAATCTATTTTTCAACATAATTTAATCACAAGCCGACAATTTTTACAATAAATTAAAAGAAGCTCACTTATAGAATTAATAAAAACCATTAATAAAAAAAAAACGCTAAAAGCAATACAAAAAATACAAATAAAATCCATATATAACCTCCCCAAAAACCTATAATAACTAATTAATATACAACCAAATTAAATATGACAGGAAATACATGAACAACACTCACCTGGAGAAGACAACTAATACACATAGGATAGGATGCGCAGAGCAATGACTCTCGCACTTGACCTTGCGCGGGCGAGTAACGCGAAACAGCCGTGGTGCTCGTTTTATACTGGCTTCGTTTTACATACGGCTGTTGGCTTTGATGGACTGAGTTTAAAGGCTACAGGTTCTGGGTTCGATTCCCACTCGAGGGTATGGAACTTAATTGGAATCTTAATGGGTACGTTGTATTTTAACACTAAATTTCCAGTTAGATAGTAAAGCAGAAAAATATTTAATTGTCATTATCTGTTGTCAAAATTAAGGGCGCGACCTCCCGGACGCCCAAGGAAGCGCTGGTTGGATGTCGTGATGCAGGACATGAGAGCCAATGGTCTAACCACCGAGGACGCGAAAGATCGTGCAAAGTGGAGTAGGTTGAGTAGGAAGGCAGACCCTGACAATAGTCGGGATTAATGCCAGGAGGAAGAAGATCTGTTGTCAAAATTAAAGTCAGACTCTGCACTGTCGGTTACCAGCAAAAATAGCAGAACTGGCTTCCAAACCAGTGGCTTTACCTTTGATGATTCAACATTAGAAAAAAATATATTTAAAATTGAATTTGAAAACTGAAATTTTGGGCGTACTTATAGCTCGATGATAATCTGTTGATCTCGACAAAGTAGACGACTGCCGATGATCGTTGTCAAAGGAATTTGGTACTGGACTCCCTATTACTATCGCGTTAAAGCAAGCGGACGATAGAGTGGCATGACAGCATTTCGTCGGCTCCTCGACCAAGGCTTACCAGAATAATCAGTAAGAAAGAAATCGACGGAGTCGAGGAAGTTTCAGTAATAGAAGATTTCAGTAATAAAGAAAACGACGAAACGGTGGAAATTTAGTTTTAAATAATTGTTTAGTCTTGTTATAGGCAAATATAATTGAAATCACATATTTTGATCATATTTTCAATTTATGTATTAAAATAATTAATAAAAATAGGCATTAAAATAACCTTAAGAAACCTGTTTAAAATTATATTTATCATCTTAAAATATTCTTCAGGTATATTAAGCACAATAATCTGGACTTACTTAAAGCTTATTAATAAAAGTCAAATTTAGTACTCTTCTCTGCCTTTCCCCGCAGTATTTATGCAGGATACAGCGTGATTATAAAAAAACTTAGTTCGTCAATCGAGAGAACAGTATGTATAACAAGAAGCTGAGCTTATCCAACTTAAGAAGGACCGCTTCATCAACACTGACCAAAGAAATATCATTCATATATAGGCGTAGTCATATTACATACTCTTATTATACTTTTTGCTTGCCGTTCCCAAATCGAGATACGTAATGGTAACGGAAGAGAATTATGTAAGAGTTACCAAATTGAAATTCTTCATTGAAAAAAGGAGATCTACTAATATTGAAGAATGGAGATAGAAATTGAAATGCATTTTTAGAAACAATGGATGTTTTTCTAGGTGGAATAGACACTGCAGGGTAGACAGGAGGAATCTAGTGTTAAGATACCCCGTTCTCTATTTTCCGCCGAATTCTAGTGGCTTTGCGTGTTGAGCGGCGGAACTCAACGCCGCGTTTACATTAACACCAGAGCGCTAGTAATTTGATATCGTAGTAATAGTCGTAGCATTAGTATGACACCGACTTCAAAATTTTATAATATTTCTTTAATTGTTTTTGTTTAATAAAACCAAAGTATGTTTTACTTCGTCTTAACTTAATTAGTCATATCAATTAGTACTTTCTAGTTTTATTGTTTGAAGTCGGTTTTTTCTTTGTTAAAAAAAATATATTCATAAAAAATTACGTACTTAATGTGTACCAATTAGAATCATTTTAATTTTATTTCTTTTGTGGAATATTCGTAGGTGGCCTTGAATTTTGATTGTAACTGAAGAGGTTACGTAATTTTTCAACTTATAATTATTTTATGTAAAAATTGTTAACAATTGTATAGATTACGAAAGTTAAACTTCTAAATGTTTAAATATATTAGTATATATAATTATATAAGTTATAGTTATAAAAGCTAGGAATAAAAGTTATTTTACGTCTTTAAATAAATAAGAAATAAACATGTTTTACGTTTCGGTTTAAACGACCACCAGACTGGATTCTTATTGACTTAAAACGCTCTAGAAATACTCGTAATTAAAATATAATGTATAAAATAAAACTTTTAATAAATATTTATGTATAGGTTATTTTTATTAGGTATATATTTGATATTAATTAGTGAAGTGAAAAAGAAATAATTTTGTAAGAATACAAATTAATATTTTTTAAAGTATTTTTTTTTCGCTGTATTATTATTGTATTCCATGAATATGGCCAAATTATCATTATTATTATTTATACGGTGTTGGGTCTCCAGAATTCAGCGGAAAGTTGGGAACGGTAGTGACATAACACTGGTTCCATATTTCATCTGCCTACCATCCTACGTGCTGAATAAAATTTGAAATTTAAAAAAATCAGAAAAATTCTTACACAATTTAAATTTTATTATGTGGCAAAATCTATTTAATCCTAAGCAAAGTGAGAAATTGCAACTAGTTTTTTATACATTGTACAATTTTCTTTACAGAGACAGTAAATGTACAGTTGCTAAACATAAATGATGATTAATGTTTCATATAGTATTGCGAAGATTGACTGTGACGAGAATGAAAAGGTTGTATTTGTATTTTGTACTATTATAGCAATATTCAGAAAACTTAGTTAACTTACTTCAACTGGGACCAAAGTGGCTCAATATTTATATTTACTTAGAAAAAGTTTCATCAATAAAAGTTCATCTTTTGTTAGAGTTCCAAACTCAAAGGGTACAATGGAACTACATTAACGGAACTATATTATTAAATAGTTTATATTTAATAGTAATATTTAATGTTGTCAGTGTAACTGTAAGAAATTGTAGAGATTAATAAGAAAGTACCCATGTATGTATTGTATTATAAGTGATATGTTTTTTTTAGCTTCACGCTGTATCCTGCACACAGCAGTTAGAGAGATCCTAGTGTTAAGACACTCCGTCAATTCCCCATTTTCCGCTCAATTTTGGATTATTTTTTCAGTCACACAACGTAAAACATTATATAATTTGTAAAATTTGGCTCCCCATATATAGATACATTTGAACCGTTGATATAATTAAATATTTAAAGAAAAATATAATTATATTTATATTATATTTGTCCATTTAGTTATCATATAATTTCTTTAAAAAAAAGTTATTTTCTCGCAACTCGTTCTAATGAATAGATTAGTCTAGTTAATTTTATAAGTTAGAAATTTTTTTTGTTGCCGAAATACGGACTTTAAATTTATAATTCATATAACTGAGATTCAATGGGTTCTAGGTACTGATTAAATAGTTATTTTTATATAAAAAGCTTAAATAATGCAGTGCAACTATAAAAATAATCTATTATTTATATAAGATTTATTAGCTTAATGTCGCTAATACAACCATACCATTTTTATTATATTGAGTGAAAGTGACCTAAACAAGGATTTATATCAATTATCTATTTTATCGATTCCTACTAACAATATTAGAATTTTACACACAATTAATGACTTATCTAACGACTATCATCTAAGCATAAGGAATATAGACTAATATCCGCTTTCGTAGATCTCTAGACGATTTAACTCTAATTAATTGATAGAAAGTAGGTACTTACATCTTTATGGCTGTCTCCTATTTGTTCTACTTTCACATAGTCCTATAGTACAATACATTTTGATAATATAAATTTAAACTAATTTTACATAAAAACAAGTAAAAACGGCTTCATACGTTATAATAGCTTCAGCATACGTATAGCGCGGTGGTAGAGAAGCTACAGTGGGATCAGAGAAATATAAAAATTAAATAAAACATTTAATATATAATTTTTTTTTTCACGATTTATATCGCATTTAGTAGGTTGGTAGAGGTAACCTCCTCTCTTTCCGTCCAATTTTAGAGATATTTCGTAATTGATTGGCAAACCTCGATGTCGAACTTTGTCTTGTTACCAAAACGAGGAAATTAAAGTAATAAATACATATATATATCCACACCGATTTCGGTGATTTTATTTCATTTTATATAAGTAACAAATAAATAATAAATAATGAAGTAATAAATATTCCACAATTGTCATGATTACAGCCGCATAAACGAACACTAAAAAATATAAAATGAGCATGCGTGAAAAATGAAAAAGGTTCTCTACGTTCGCTCTCCCTATTCTGTAGAATAAGAAAAGCGAATCACAGATGTTCAAAGTTCAAACTTAGCTTATGAGAAGAAAGAAACAAATAAACTAACGGTGTATATCGTTCCGTTTATGTGTGACCAACCAATTGTTTATGGACACACACCAAAGCTTGAAACGGGAAGCTTTCGCTGTGTTATCAGTATTATATAATGTTCACGTTTTTCAAATACAATAAAAAACTTTACTTCTTTTAAAAATATTGTAAGAAATTACTCTTGTAATAAATTAAGATTTAGCAATCTTGTACAGCAGTTTGCAAGTAAATCACTATTAATTCTGCAACTCGTCACTAGATGGCGCTGTTAATGTATTTAAGTATTAATGTATTTAGTTTAAACACTCGTGTGTTGGGTTGGTATCTTATAACGTAAAAAAATAAAGAAATACTAGTGCAGGTATTTCAAATTGTGATTATTATTTAAGTATTTTACCACATTAAAAGTCTTAATTATTTCTAGATTCAAAGTATCTTATCGTTGTCTTTACATGATCAATCACATTAGTGGTTAATTTCATACCAAAAGAATTATTGCAAAATTGTAGAAATATCGGGTACAGAAGTGTCAAAATATTTTTTATTATCATTATATTAAAATTCCTACAAACATACTATTCTTATCTAATATTACCTATATGTATATTGCCAAATTTTGTAAAATATTGCAGGCTAATTTTGTCAAAACGGGGAAATACCTTTTTGTTCAAACAACATAAAATTAACATTTTCCAAATTGTTTTACCAAAAACCATCGTCATCATATTTTACACTTATAAAAGTAATATTTAAACATATATAGCTCGAGAACTAACTTACCAAGAAATAAATATGCTAATTACTTCATACATCCCCAATCCTCATCCTGTACACTTAACGCAAGTGTACGAGTACATCTAAGTTATCAATCGGTTGATTAATCAATAAGGCAGCTAATTTACCGTCGACTCCATTTCCGCCTAAACCTGTAGAGTTTGTCTGATTATTCCACTTCGCTATCACTAATGTCAATTTACGCTATCATTGGATCGCCTGCTAATTATCTGGTGAGGACTGTTCACGACAACAGTTTATTATGTTTTACATACGAAATAGGGGGTTTTTGTAAGTTACTTGAACACTATTTTGCTATAATTATCGTTTTTTTAGAATCTTCGTAAATGACATGTGGAAAAGACTAACAAGGTGGGAGCCATGCTGCTTAACAGCTTTTTTTAAATATTTTCTTTATATAGTACGGGTAGATGGAGTTGGCCCAGTGTTAAGATTCTTCGTTCTAAACTTTTTGTCTAATTTTGCTACAAAGCGTGTTAAGTGATTGACGTTGCTTTAAAATAATTTCTTTTTTATCAGATTTAGATTTTAGTATACCTATGTAATAATTTATGTAGGTACTGCACAAGGATCTTTGAATTAACAACTTATCTACACACTACTCTGTAAGAGTAATAAAATGTATTGGAAAACAATCAGTTTTCAATAACACTTCATAATACTATTATGTGGAAAGTACAAATAAAAAAATAACTTTACGAAATCGTGGAACGAACCACTTAAAAATCTATTTTAATTATAAAATCATAAGTTATAGTTATGGAAGCTATGCGATAAACAGACATATAAGAAAATGTAATAATCTATTTTGAAACTAGTATGGATGTAATTCATATACAGATAGCCATCTATAACATTAATTGCGTAAATCCTGTAATTGCAGCAGAATATATCGGAACGGGATTGTAGAATTGTGACTTGGATAAAGAGGCAGTACAGAAATCTGGCCGAGTATAAAATTATAAGCAATTATAATGAGCCTATGGCACGCCTATTACACATAATTATTTCAACTGAAAATTATAGCTTTCTTTTACTCATAGTACCAATGTACTATTTAAAACTAGTATATAATTAGTACAATTACTATTTAAAATGTTTTGCACATTTTTTTTAATAAATATCATAAATTTAAATATAAATGTTGTTATTGGTTACAGCGTTAAATATTTAATTGATTACAGAACGACATTATATTGTTTTAGTGACATTGACGTTTCGTTATAATGTGTTGTCTGTGGTAATAACTAAAACGTCAAAGTCAAACATTTAAACAAATTTAGGTTAGGATTTGAATATCTGCTGAAATATAATAAAAGTATATTATTATAATTTATAAATAAACTATATAAAGACATACAATAGTCATGGCCAGCAAGCCTAACTCAAAGCGAACAATATATGTAGGTGGTTTAGCGGAGGAAGTCGATGAAAAAGTGTTAAACGCAGCTTTTGTACCTTTTGGTGATCTTGTTGATGTTCAAATACCTCTCGATTATGAGACAGAAAAGCACAGAGGATTCGCTTTTATTGAATTTGAGAATGCTGAAGATGCTGCTGCGGCTATTGATAACATGGTATTAATTATTTTGTGGAATTAATGAGCTTTGAAATTTTGCTTTGTTTTTTATGTGTAAGTGATTTAAATTGTATTTATTATGTACACAATGTATATACTACCTTCTAAAACCTTTTGGTGCATTTTATTATCTAATAAGTACTAAGTATAAACTTATCTTAATTTTCAGAATGACTCAGAATTGTTTGGCCGTACTATTAGGGTAAATATTGCTGCACCACAAAGAATTAAAGAGGGTTGCACTCGAGCAGTCTGGACTGAAGACAGTTGGCTACAAAAACATGCCGGTGAAACTTTGAATGTTGAAAAAGATACAGAGGATAATAGTCAAAAAATGGAAACAGAGGAAGTAAGATTGTTTATAGTTTTATTTTAAACAAAAAAAATATTGTTTTTGTTGCAATTATTATTTTTAACTTTTGTAATTGTCATTTTTTATTCAAATGATGTGTTTATAATTTCTTGCCAGAGCAGGGAAATAAGACTAAATTATACCCTTGAGTTGAAACTATATATACTACTATTGCATTTACAGTTAGGCATTGTTTTCCCATTGCTCTATACATTTTGTTGCTTTTGTCATTGCTCTTTGATAGAAAGTAGGTTTAATAACTAATAAATAACTAATTATTTCAGACATCCACAAAATCAACAGAGAAAAAGAAAAACCCTCAAGTATATTTTGATATAAATGTCGGCAAACAAGAAATTGGAAGGATAATTATGATGCTAAGGTCCGACATAGTGCCGAAGACAGCAGAAAACTTTAGAGCTCTGTGCACACACGAAAAGGGTTTTGGTTACCAGGGGAGCAGTTTCCATAGAATCATTCCTGATTTTGTATCCTTTATGAAATATCATTTTTATTTGTAAAATATAATTCAATAGAACAGGTTCTGCTGGCCTATTGTATGCAGGCTAAAGCATGTGGCATTTTAATGGTTATTTGTGTATTTAAAATTGTAGTCATTACTATTATTAATATAACTGTATTTAAATGTTAAATACAATGATATTTACATACTTAAATATCAAAAAAGTATTTTGTGTATGTACATTTTTGCCACCAGTGCAGCCTGCTTCCATTTATCTCCTATGATAAGTAAAAATTTTGGTATATTTATAGAATGTTTCATTAGTAACTAATAAATTGCCTGAGCAACATCCAGATGTGTCAAGGTGGTGATTTCACAAATAATAACGGAACAGGTGGCAAGTCCATATATGGGAGGAAGTTTGAAGATGAGAACTTTACATTGCGGCATACAGGACCTGGCATATTGAGTATGGCCAACTCAGGACCTAATACAAATGGATCACAGTTCTTTTTGTGTACTGCTAAGTGAGTTAGCTTTTATTATTATGTATTTATTTAGTGAGTTTAAAAAAATAGCTTGTCGCTATCATGTGATGGTTGTGTGGGTTTAATCCTGCTCATCTGTCAAGAAACGGGGTTAAGTTCTGCCTGATCACACTGTTTTGTTTTGGGATAGTGTTTTAACACTAATTTCTTTCGGTGTCCTCTCAATAGAAAAGGCATTTGTGTACATGATGTTTTTTGGGATTCATTTAGAGCTGGTACAAATTATAATGAGTTGGTGTAAATTGTACTAAGTCAAGCCAAGTAAAAGTTTTGTCTTTTTATTATAGTTAGTTTATTATATTATTAGCGACATTTTTTTTAAATGTTGGTTATACTCAACTGCATGTTAAAATATTATTTAATAAATGAATAAAAAAATATAAATTAAGTAAATATCTATGTAAATAAAAATATATAAAATTATAATTTTGGCAAAGAAGCGATTTTTAAATTGAAATTTTATTTCCACTCTATATAATAGTGAGGTTTTTTTAGCACCAGCTGTGTCCTGAAGTAAACAAAATATTTATATAAAATGTGCTTAGTTGGACTAGTGCCAACTTTTGTTGTATGTACTTGAATGTTTTTTGGTTTTACCATTGCAACTTATATTATAAAACTATTTCGTAAAAAAAATATTTTGTGCTGTGCCATTATCACATTTTCTTGTATTTTTTCATGTATAAAATCGTGTAATACCTTTTTTTTGCTTAAATATACGGTGCCTTAATGCACCTTGCTTTCTTTTTAAATTACTTTTAAAATTTTACTAGGTATAAGGAGAAAGATTGATATTTCGTTATAAAAAAGTTGTTCCCGATAATCTCAAACTCCCGATATTATGTTAAACAGTGTAGAATACTGTGCTGTAGAAATGATTTTTTTTTATAATATAAAAAATAAGACAAATCCTAAAATCAAATGTGCGGAGCAATTTACTGATAACTTCATGGCAGCCACCACTTGTCAACCGTGCTACACTAATAAGTATTTATATTTCTTTTTGTTGCAGGACTGACTGGTTAGATAATAAACACGTTGTTTTCGGCCATGTTATTTCCGGCTTGGACGTTTTGAAGAAAATGGAGAGATATGGAAACAAGAGCGGAACGCCGTCTGCCAAAATTATTATAAGCAACTGTGGAGAATTACAATGATTAATATTACATTTATATTACTTTCATTTATTACCTTTTATCGATTATGTTTTTTATAATTATTTTAATAGTTATAACGTAACGAATTAGATGTAACAATATTGTCATTAATTTTACTACGAGGTACTCAGCGGAACCTAAAGTATAGGTTCGTTCGTAGTTTCGGAGTTGGGATCGAATTCACAGCTATCGTTTTAACAGTTTATCAGTTCTGTGTATCGGGCTCAAGACATCTGTCTCGTAAATGCGAAAGTTTGGAGTACAGAATTCTAAAAAGCGAGGCGTTGAGTTCCGCGAAAACTGGGGGAGGGTGCAGGGGGGGGTGGTGAACTTGAGGGGACGATGTTTCTTAACATTGGGTTTAACAGATTATTGCGGACGTTTGTCAAATAACTTAACAGATATTCAACATACAATGGTGTAATGGTGCCTCAGTGTAACCGACGGCAGCGTTTTTATTTACCATGTGAAAAATGTTAGTTTCTTTTCAAACAATTGCTCTTGGATTCCACCCAAGAAAATAAATTGTAAAAAGATCTAGATTTTAGTATTCGTTACCTCCCTAGCGGTCCCTAGCGGTTTATTGATATTAATGTCGTAAATCTTTTAGATAACATTATTCTTTTAGTAATGTTTTGTACTTATATTGAAGTTTTTACTAACTTTTATTATTAATATGTGTATAAATTACAAATGCTGTCACATTTACTACTACAGTTGTAATAATAAACAATGTGACAGCCTATTTTTTTATTTTAATTGGTTTAAATGGAGCAAGACAACCTTATCGAGATGCTGGTTTCATATACTCATGTAATATTTATATTAGTATTTTTTGATATATGATATTGTATGTTATTTTTTTGAATATATTTTTCCAATCTGGACGCAAAAAGCTTTGGATTGCGCGACTCGATTAAGAACGACGAAATCAGCGTGTTTTCTTCCTTCTTGCTCATCATGGGGGAGCGAGGGGAGCGGCATCAGGGAGAGTCCCTATTTCCGGGTTTCACTCTGCACCTATTATAATCGGTGCGACTTAGGGTTGCGGCTGTGAAGGCGCTAGTTCTTCGAGGGGGGTGTAGTTTTGGGGACGATGGGGGCTAGGAGGAGGAGGATGAGCTAGAGTCGCCTGGGCGGTCAGTCCAGCCGGGTGAGACTCTCGGCTACGCGTGAGAGGCCCAGCTTAGGCGACCAGCGACCGAGGCGACAGCTCAGGAGTCTACTTTCTATCTTGAGATCGCGTTGGAGCGTTCGGTTGCGGACGAAGAATGGGGCCTGGGTGACTCGCCTTAAGTGTTTTGGACAAGTGGTTGATGCGTAGGTGAGGCGAGTCCTCACGTATATCTTGTAGAGCGCCAGTTTTGTGCGCAGTGGCTGGTGCGAACGAAGGAGCGGACGCAGCAGGAACAACGCTGTCTTGGCGGAGCTGGCAGTTTTGCAGATTTTCCCCGTCATGGTCAACCTCCTATTTATCACCATTCCCAGGTAGGTGGCGTGGGGGCTCCAAGAGATCTACTGGCCCTGTAGGCTGAGCGGAGGAGGCAACTTGAGCCGCGATCCGAAGGAGACGATCTGAGTCTTGCTGACGTTGATGGTAAGCCTCTACTCCGCTAGCCAGTTAGGCAGCAGATTGAGGGCTTGAGAGGGGTTGGAGCTTGACGGCGGCGTCAGAGGGGTTGAGCGATTTGGTGAGGAGGGCGATGTCGTCCGCATACAAAACCAGCGTGGTGTCCTGGATCGTCGGAACGTCATCGGTGTAGCTGGAGTAGATGGTAGAAGAGGAGAGCGCAGGCGATTTTCGACCTCGGCTTCTATAGCCGCATGGCGCTCCGGACGCTCACTAGGGTTGGGTCTGAACTGCGTTGACAGGTAGTCCGCCATGATCCTCGTTCTGTCGCTCGCCGAGTAGTGGAGGGTTCCGTCCGGGTGGAGAAGAGGTCTCACCGGAGATTTCTTCTTTGTTATCTGGCGGCATAGTTTGTTGAGCGAGGGCTGGTTGTCGTGCACCTCCGCAATTCGCCGGTCCCACGCGTCTGTCGCCGTGTCTTCAAGGGCGGCCCTTATGTCTTAAATGAGTTTATTGAGCTTTCGTTTGAGGCTAGGGTCCCTGGACACGCGAATCCTCCTTTTTCGCTCGACTAGCACTTGTACCCGCCATGGGATTGGCGGACGTGCATGAGAAGTGGCGGGAAGAGTTTTCCTTCTGCCTCCTTGTCCTTTTGCTGCCTCTTTTCCTTTATCTCCTGCCTGCATTCTCCGTCGGAGGGTTTGCGGAGGCCATCAGATTGGAGGCAGTGCCCTCGGCTTCAATCGTATTGATGGTGACTCGAGGGGCGGCGGAGAACGACGAATAAAAGTTCCGTTACTGAGTGGCTAACAATCAACGCACAGATTATATAATACTACAGACTTTACAATTTGAAAATCGTCATGTAAATAGAGTAGGATGTTGAGAATAGGGAGTTTTCTAAATTTTTACGAAAGAATCGATATTTTGCATATTAATTTTTAAAGATCATTCATACAAGGTGTGGACGACGACTAAATGTATAATTACTCTTTGTTCTGGGAGATATTTATATTTATATCTTCAATGGATCCCAATTTAAATAATTTTAATATACCTACATTATTGCAAAAAGCTACTTTTATTGTAATACATATACCCATTTCAAATATAGCTTACAGGCTTAATCGCGTTCAACGTCGCTTACAGTGTCAGAAACACCTGTTTAGAAAATAAACCTCCCCTCAGGGTGTTCTGTTCGGCGCTCACGAAATTAAATTACGCATTTGTACGAACTTCTATGAACATTTGAAGTTGGGAAGGTATCTTTGTATATGGAAAGATAAGTTGCCTTCTAACTTTGCCGATTCGGGTTTCACTGATGCAAATGTGACTTATATATTTTAGCGCTACAATTTTTTAGGTCCCCGCATGTAGTAGTTCCCCATTGTACGCCGCGCTTTGAGACTATGGATTATCGAATATTTTTTATTTCTTTTAGATTTACAATATTAATATAGATATAATAAAAGTATATAAAAGTGTTATAATATATTATAACGTTCACTAAGGTGTGAATTAAGTTTTTATATATAATAATATACTGTAAAATATATTTTACACTGCTACGAGTACTGATTCAAGCGAATATATCTAACCGAGTGCCTTTATATTGTCACTGGTTATATTATAGTGTGTGGATGTCTTTATGGCGTAATTGGAACGCGTCTTTTTAACATTAGTTGCACACTATGAACAAAATAGTACAAAAACTAATAGAAAATATTAATAATAACGAATGTAATGAGCATAAACTCTTCTTTACTAGGAAGTCTAAGGAAAATTTCTGTAAATTCTTATATTCTTATTTGTAATTTCAATCTTCATTTTAAGTCAAAGAGTAGTTAGTGCAACTGATGCTTATCACCTCTGGCCATTTAGCTCTCACTGCAATTTTATTTATGGCCGAATTGGGAACTTCCTCCTTTTTGAAGTCGGTTAAAAGTATGTAAAGTTTGCATTGTTTTAAACTGATAAATTGAGTTAAAAACTTTAACCTACATATTAAGTAAGCTATTTAACTTTGTTGCGATGGCGACATGTGTTCAAATGTTATGAGAAAACATGTGTTCTTTAACTTTTCAATTATTTTTATCTACTTTTAAGTAGTTCTTTCCATTTCACTTATTTTGTTTATCTATTGGAATTAAGTTTCATTTACTTACATTCTATTACTGAAAGGTTAGTTTTATTTTACTTTTAACCACGATTATTTTACTTATTTTTGTAATAAAAATATCAAAATTTAAAATAAGTATAATCTTTTGCTAAATAAATAATCATTGATCATCATAGTTTCAAAATATAAAAAAAAAACTGACAAAATTATCGCTCAGTTCTCCTTTTTGTGTCCTAAATTAATGGAAAAATTAATCTGAGAAGAGCATCCACAGGAAATCCTGGGGCTTTTCATAGATAAGTAGCTACCTACTTGTTTTTACTAGAATATTTCAAAATATCTGAAGTTTCCCACAAGTACGTATGAACACCTACATACAATATTCCCTTCAAAATATATTTACAAGATAAAATCCGGGCCATTAGCGAAGTTTCTGTACGACACTTGTCGAGTCAGCGCCGGATCGCTTAATTTATCTCCAACTCGCCTGTAAATTGAAAGCGTTGAGATCTCTTTAGTACATTCTACTATAAGTACCTGCTATTCTTAGCTTACGAGAAGACTTACTGTTCTTTAAAGAAAAAAATAGAATTAATGTTGTAGAGTAACGGAAGTGAATACACAGCTGGAGCTACGCGGCGTAGAACGCTGCAATTTGGTATGTAGGCTGATTGTGAAGTATAGGGGAACACTGAGGGAGGATTATCACCGTCGTTCGATTGACGGCCCCAAGACGAAGTTAGAAGTTCGAATTGCGCAGAGGAAAAAAGACGTTAATCTCAATTTCGAAATAAAAATAACGGTTTATTACCAAGTGAGAGTGGAACAACTGAACAAGCAATCCTCGTTTTGGCTGTTAGACTCTTTCCCACTCAGCCACGATGGCCTCTATATATAAAATTGTAAAATAGTTTCAGAATTTTAAAAGACATTTTCACTTTTTCGTTTAATTTTTCAATTCGTTCAATTCTTTATTTATAGCATTTAAACGTGCCAGTTGAGCACAATTTACTTCGCCGAGTCGCTTAATTTTTATTTCGTAGGTTGGTAACTGTAGTAGTGTTGTATAAATTTATTTGCAAAGTTTTTTACCGTTGTACTACTATTCGGATATTTTTCTGTGAATCTCATATTTATTATTTTACTTATAGAAAGAGTATTAATTAAGTAATATAAACTTCACGCTGTATCCCAGATATAGCAAGGTAGGCGTAGGAAACGGGAGAAGCTAGTGTTCCGTTCCTATTAAGACACTTCCCTTCCCTAGTTTCTGAAGAATTCTTGAAGCATTACATATTGAGTGAGGCAATTAAACGACCATCATAAATACAATGAAATGCTTAAAATACATAATTAGATTATAAAGCTGAAGAATTTGTTTGATTGAACGCGCTAATCTCATGAACTACAAGTTCGACTTGAAAAAGTAGTTCTTTACTAAAAAATATTACAGGCTCAGGCCTAAGCCTTAGTTATTTCAATTTGACTACGGTAGCGACGTAAACGCTGGCATATAGGCAATGTAAATGAGACAACAGAAATATTTCTTATCTATACTAATATAATAAAGCGGAAGAGTTTGTTTGTTTGTTTGCTAAGATCTCTGGATCTACTGGTCCGTTTTACTTTGTTTTTGTTTGGTATGAAAGCTGCATTCTTCAGAAGTGCTATAGGCTATATAAAATTACATTACACATATAAACTAATATATTTTAAAGTACTTTCTAATTTGACATGCAATTTATTCTGCCATGTTAATAACAACCGTCACGTCGCTACGCGACCGTTACCGCGACATTTTGATATTCATCCTTATGAAAATAAATATAATAGTCACTTTTAGCATTTCATCTAAATTGAAATTACAGTTTACTGTATAACATTCTAATAAATAATTAAGGAGATGTCACTGATTCCAAATGACCTAGCCTTCGGGCGGCATAGTAGGCATGAGTATGACCGACGCGAACGGGCAGATGACGTTGACGGTTTTATAAATTTTCATACATTTTCGAACTATTGTTCATTTTTATGTAATTATTTACTGTTTATAATTAATTTAAACTAGACTTTGGTTCTCTTCTTATTTTATTTGATATTGCCCGCTAAAATTATCCTATTTAATAGAGAGAATTGTTTAGTTATTTTATAGAGTCGATAAATATGTACGCACGCACGGAATCTTTAGGTACTTTTTCTAATATTAAGAATACCTATCCTTTAGTTACTTATAATCCTTTAGTTGGTTCATTTCAATAACTTTTTCTAATAATATGTCTCTACTTATTATTCTTTTTGATTATTTAAGTTTATATTTTCTTACTAATTCTATTAAAAATACTTTTTCATGAATATATTTAATAAATATTTGTATAGTTGAAGCAGCCGTAGCCGCGTCCGGAACCGCTAGTAATATATAAATGCAATCTAGGCCCGAATTTATATACTGCTCTCCACTCTGAGTTCGATCTTGAGATGCCGTTTTTATGAATGAAGAAAACGACATCTCAAGATCGATCTCAGTTGACAGTTGAAGGTTTATAAATACGGTATAAGTGTTGCTAAGTACAGCTATTTGTTTTACCGCAGTAGAGCAATCAAAATAATCCATTCCCCCAGTGGTAATCGAACCCAGAACCATCGCGTTCACAGTTAAACTACGTCCAGAACATAATATCCCAGCTAAAATACCGACGAATGCGTAATCAGCTTAGTACTAAATCTTGCAAGCTCTAATGGTGTCTTCACGTAGAGATAATAAATTATTGAGAGAACTTGCGCAACATCGTTCACAAATCGATGAAAATGTAAGTTCTCAATTTACAGAAATAAATGGAATGTTAATGCGAATTGGAGATTTAAATATCAGTTAAAGTTACGTTATTAAACTTGTTTTGTTTTTGTTAGTTAATATTAAAAATGTTGTTATTATTGAAGGTAGTATTAAGACACTTCGTTCCTTTTAGTACATTTCCGTTTCTACTTTTTCGCTGAATTCCGCAAGTATTGTGTGATGAGTGCTGGAATTCAAAGCCGCATATTAAATATTTCATTGTCTCAAGCGGGTATAGAACCCATAACTTGTCGCGTTTATATTTACTTCTATGTCTCTACATATTATTCTTTTTGATTATTTAGACTTATATTTTCTTACTAACATAGTTCTTATACTATAGTTCTTATACTTCCTACAGTTCAAGCAGGCGTAGCCGCGTCCGGGTCCACTAGTATAATATAATTTTTATAAAAGCATTTAAGCGAGTAACAAATATGTATGCATAAAATGTGTTTCGAAATTTGTGCTTAAAAATAAATGTTTTATCTCCATTTGGTCATCATTAGCGCGATAGTAGTGTCTAAGAATAAAGTAGCGAATTCAAATCCCACTCAAATAGAAAAAGGAGAATTCATGAGTTTATAATAAAAAAATCATTTCCTTAAAACTCGTCACCCCATAACCAAATATACTGAAACAAAAAGAAAACTTAGTGTCAAGACACTTCGTTCTTAATTTTTTGCACATTCCCATTGCTTGTTAGGTAGAGTAACTCTAGCGCTTTGCTTTACCAGCTAGGAATCTAAAATAAAATTGAATATATTTAAAATTTTAAAACAAAGAGTTTATTTTGCTTAATGTAAGCCAGTCAAGCCAGGCCATTAGAAAAAATATCTGAGTTATTGAAATTAATCAACAAAAGAAGTACTAAAGGATATTCTTAATATTAGAAAAAGTACCTAAAGCTTTCCGTGCGTGCGTACATACGAGAAATCGTACTCGTAGATATCGACTCTATGAAATATAAACAGCAAATAATTACACAAAAATTAACAATACTTCGAAAATATATGAAAATTTATAAAACCGTCAACTTCATCTGGTCATGGTCATCTCGTAGGTCATTTCGAATCAGTGACATCTCCTTAATTATTTATTACAATGTTATACAGTAAACTATAATTTCAATCTATATAAAATGCTAAAAGTGACCTTTATATTTATTTTTATAAGGATGAATATCAAAATATAAGTTCATTTTGGAGTGACGTTTTCTTAAAACAACAAACAAAAATTTGCAAACCGTTTCTTAGCAACGACGGTTGTTATTAACATGGCAGAATAAATTGCATGTCAAATTAGAAAGTATTTTAATTTATTAGTACATATGTGTAATGTAATATTATATAGCCTATATCACTTCTGAAGAATGCAGCTTTCATACAAAACAAAAACAAAGTAAATGGACCAGTAGATCCAGAGATCTTAGCGTTCAAACAAACAAACTCTTCCGCTTTATTATATTTGTGCCTTCTTCCACCTATCTGTATTAATGAAATATATTAAAAACAGTGAGCATAGAAGCGCTTTCTCTTCTACCTAAAAAGAGACGTTGAAATTGGACAATGGAATTATTTATTTGGAGTTATTGCAGTTTCTATATTAACTGTTTATATATTCATCTTATAATAACTTTCTTTTGTTGTATTATGTAGGTAAAATAAAATGAAAATAAATCAGCTTCTATAATTCAGCTCGAATGGCAGAACTCAACGCTGCGCTTTGCCTCGACACCAGAGCGAAGAAATGGAAATATAAACGTAAATAAATATTTCACTTCCTCGAGTGGGGATCGAACCTACAACCGTCGCGCTACAGTCCACTCTAGTTCTGCTGCGTCTTTAATAATAATCATAATATTTGTGACAGCGACGTCCAAATTTTTGTCAACTCTCACTAAATAATGTAGGAACGTTGAACCAAGTTCACCTTAGAGCAATGCTCTCTAAAGCGAATAAGTTTTCGACTGCCTCAGCTTATTTTAAAGTTAAATCGACTGCTATTTAGATAACACAAGTAGTTTTATCGAAAAATTCATTCGTTCATTCTTTTAAATATCTAAAAACTTCAATTGCAATTTCAAATAAATACTATACGAGAACGTAACTAAAATATATAATACTTATATATGTAAATTCAATTAAAATATTTACTTTGTTGTTTTTTGGATAAAAGATAAGAAATGGCACACAGATTAAATATTTTCACGGGATGCTGCGCTCGTGTTCGGCATTCCCGCCATTATGAGATTTCCCGCCAGTTCCCCGTCGTATTGCGAATGCTGCAGACGTTATCGTCCGCGACGAAAACTTGCTTCTAATACGACATTCTATTGAAACAGTGATTTATATTTATTATTTAAATAATTTGTATAATTCTTTAATTATGGCGTTACGGGTGTTTAAATAAATAATATTTAATTTGATGCGTAAATGAGACGGCTAATTTTGAAACAAAAGTGAAATTTAAGTGTCAGTTTTTGTAAACGGAATTAGTTTTAGTGCATTACATTGTGTTGCCTTTAGTATTGTTTTTAATTATTTTTATTTAAATTAATAGTTTTATAATCTGTGAATATTCGTGGTGTTTTTTTAAATATTTCTACAGTGTCCGTGATCTAAGAATGAGTAAGTATTTTATTAAAGTCATAACGCATAACGCAGTCAGCACTTTTAATGTAAAAAGCGGTTTACATCACAGTTCAAACTTTGATGAGCTGCTTTTATTGCGGATACGCATATATTTTGGAACAAACTATATGTGGTTTATTGCACTTTTTTATTAAACGATAATATATCACATCGAAGCATACTATATATTCAATTTGATGAAGTTTTTTCAAATATTTTAAATTTAAAAATAAGTGTCAAATTGTAATAATTATAAATTAATTCGCTTAAATGAGTATATAATATATTTCTTATTTGAATTAAGAATACTATAAAGAAGTTAAAAGAAAATTATAAATACATATTCATAAATTAGAATTAAAAATGTTGTATGTAAAAAATATTGCCATGTTAAAAAGCCTGGGGTGCTTTTTAATTGTATACATACTTTCTTTATATATGTCACCGACGACCGTCAGGCTTACAGTCAGACTATAAGCCACCCCACTAAATTATAACAGTCTAAAAACGGACCCATTACGATTTTAGGAAGTAAGCAAATATTATTTAATAATATAATCTATTCCAAAAGTCTTAAGGTTGTTTGTTCGTGTGAGATGAAATAGGAACTAAAATATATTATGCAAAGCCGTTAACCCTTACTACATCGTTCCAAAGATCTTATCGATAAAGTTCACTCTAGATGTTGTTATAGTTGACTAATAATTTCGAAAGAATTTTCGAAATATTGCGTAAGTAAGAAAAACTTTTAAAATAAATATTAAAAAAAACTTATTTCAATTACAATCACAACCCCCGTCCCTGAGCTACTATAGCTTCCCATTATTTAGATTTACATATATATATATACATAGATAATACAATAGATACTGAAATCGCATATCGTTTTAGCTTTGCCAATAGATGATTATCAGTAATACCCGTTGATAGATTGTTTTATAAGGCCTATTTCCACTGAATGTTTATTTATATGTGTTTTCATGTTTATATTAGTTATTTGGATTTTTAACAACATCTGAAGCTGAGATTCTGAAGACATGTGATAAAATTACATATAGACATGTGATAAAATTACAGGTTATTATATAACCTGCAGCAGGAGGTCAGAAAAAGAAAAAGCAGAGGGTCAACAGTGATAAGACACTCCGTTCCCCACGCCCCGCCTAATTTTCGAGACATTCGGCAATTCCTATCATTGTTTTGCTACCAGAGAGAGTAAATGGAAATAATTCATTAACCTTGATTGGAAATCAAACCCACAATCGTCGTGTTCACAGTCAGGAATGACCCTTGAATTAAAATTTGGTATCATTATTTATTGAAATAAATATTTAAAGACTAAAACTAGGTAGTTTAACACGATTATAACGATATTAGTTTTATTTTATACTATAGAGGTCATGGCTTCAATGTAATTACATTGCCTTACAGGAAAACTCTTTGTATTTTTAGTACAAATAATGATTATATACTACTAACAACCAATGTAGGTACATACAAATATGCTGGTAGTTAAAAATCTTTCGATTTTTTGGCTTACGGATTGAATGATACTATAAATAGATTTAACATATTTGGGGCCCTCATGTCTCGATATAATTAATTATATCTCAATATTTAAAATTTACGCTCTGATAAACGTTAAAATAATGTTAATAATAGTAATGTCTTGAAAATTGGGCGACAAATGGGAAATAAAATGTCTTAAAACTGACTTTCCTCTGTCAATCCTGTTATACGAAATATTATACGAAAAGCGAAAAGCTGCATTTTAAGTATATAATTATAAGTTTATGATGGCTGATATAGTTATAAAAATTAAAATAGTATTTATTGTACTTTGTACCTTTACTGTTAATCTCGCACTTAGCAGGGTACGCAGGGTATACTCACCGCCTAATTTTCGAGACATTGACAGAGAAAATATTTTTTTCTATTTAGTGGGTATCGAATCTATTGTCATCACATTTACATTAAGACGCTGTAACTGTCGCTGCGCCATGAGGACCCCTTTTGTATTTTATAAAACAAAACAGCGCAAAAGGAAATTGCGACATAAAAAAATATCTAAAAGTGCATGTTATCATCACCTTGACATATAAAATGCATTATTTTTGTATAATAACGCACCAGGCCGACAATGATTATATACATTTTTAAAGTTTTGAGTTCAATTCTTACGAAGGAATCATACAACAGCGTTTAGTTCCGCCTCAAAATGATTGAAACTAGAATATATGGGGTTTTAATAGTAAGCTTTTCTTATGCCACCGTTTAACTGTAAAAGCGACAGGTGGTGGAGTCGATTCCCACTCTAGGAAATGAAATATTTAATATTTTCATTTCTGGCACCAACGCAAATAAAAGCCCGGCGTTGAATTTCACCACTCAACCGGTAATGACTCTAGAAACTGGTAGAAAATGGGGAGCGGAGTGTCTTAGTACTAGGCTCCCTCTGCCTACGGGATACATGCGTGAGGCTGATTATTTTTTGTCATTTAAAAAAAAGTTTCATGCAGCTTACAATGTGAAAGCAGCTTAATAATAGATTAGTGAGCTTTCCCGATAGCCACGATTCAATTATTTGATTTGCAAACTATCGTGGACCTTCATAAATATTCTATAGTGTGATAATGTTACGAAATGGAAGCTCTAACCGCTAGATGAGGAAGCCACACTTGATAGTTGCTTAAGTAACTTATACATCACACTAATATTATAAATGTAAATGTAAGTTTGTTTGTTTGTTACGCTTTCACGCCAAAACTGTTAACTAATTATACATATACATATTTTTAGAAGTATTAGGCTTTTTATTTTATTAAAATGGTTCTTTGGTTAAAAAAAATGAATTTAAGCGAGTAAAGCCGCGTTTGTGTCTACTATATGTATAGTTTTCAAGCTTTTATTATTATATTTGACTAGCATCTACGTAGATGTCTATGTGGAAAAAAGCGTCAAATTGCTGCAAACTGTAAACACGACAGGTTGTGAGTTCCAAAAAAAAAAATTCAATATTTTCATTTATTCGCTCTGGTGTCGCAAATTCGCAATGCCTCCAGAATTCAACTGAACGTGGGGAGCGGAGTGTTTTAACACTAGGCTCGCTCTACATGCGAAAAAAGACAATCAGCGTGAAGCTGAGATAAAAAATTAAAACAAGATATTTTTCCATTTTAACTACTATATCCTGAGACTTAGTATGGAAAAATCTTTAAATATTCTGAATATTTTTGTATGTGAAAACAACATCGCAGTTCTCGTATTACTGTGTAAGTTTGTTTAGCATTTTGTTGCAAGCTGCAATACTGCATACATACATACGTATAGTTAAAATTTATATAGATTTTAGAATATACTCATATGGTTAAACGTTTTGCTCATTAAATCTCATCTTGCATCTCTTGCGAATTAAATGACTAATATAAATTCCATAATTCGAATCAAAAATAGTTTTTTTCCATTACCAACAAAATATATTACGTATGTACTTACATATATTTTTAAGCTGTCATATTATGGAGAAAAATATACATATAATTCTATTTGCTATCTCTACATGTTTTGCTTATTTGGAATAGGCAATTCATTTTATAAGGAACGTCTGGTCAGACTTGGGATTTCAAAGCATCTCTTCAGCTGAATATGTTCCTTTCATTGTATGGAGAAATCGTTCAGCTTGTACAACTATAAAGGCATGAGTGGTTTTAGTATATTATATTAATATTAGCAATTTTTTTATTTGAAGTTTTTCTTTTGATCTTCATGTTAGATATTTGCATTGTTTATTGAAATGCAGTAGGCATCCACTGTAGATTATATAAATATCTATGTATCTATGTATATAAAATCGAAAGGTCACGCACTCATTCATAATGAGATCTCAGAAACTAAAAGTGCTAGGACTTTTAGTTTTTGTACGGACGTTACTTATACGACGTAGGTGCTCGCTAAGACGTGAATTTACAATATTCGACTCCTAAGGGGTCGTTTTCGGGGTTAGTAGTGTGTATGAAACTTCACTACTACAGGTGCTAGAAGTCTCAAATTTTGCACAGGGGTACTTTTCAGGACGTAGATGCTAATTAAGATTTTGCTAAATTCAACCCCTAAACGTGTGCTTTTGGGATTAATCGTTTATATGAAATTTCATTATTACAAGTGCCAGGAGTCTTAAATTTAGCATGGGCGTTACTGATAGGACGCATTTGCTTAATAAGAAGGGAATTTACAATATTCAACTCCTAAGGGGTTGGTTTTCAAGTTGATAATTTGTACGAAACTTCGTTACTACAAATGCTAGGAGTATCAAATTTTGCATGGACGTCACTTATAGGACGTAGGTACTCATGAAGACAGAAATTAGTAATAATTTAGTTCACGCAGTTCACGCAGGCGAAGCCGCGCTAGTATAATATATGCCGATGGAATAGGTTACAACCTTTTATTTAAGTTACTGTCTTAGTGTGTCGGTGCATGATTTCATATGCAATATTTCTATTACAAGCTCTTCTAAATAACAGTTTTCCTTATAAAAATAACATTTTTTTAACATGTATAAACATGAAAACCAATGCAATCCAAAAATACTTTAATATTCCAGTCCAAGCACACTTTAATTAAATGATGATATGCCATTATTTATAATTTAGTAGGATTTTTTAAATATATAATTATAGGAGAGAGACGTCACTAACTATATTACTAAGTATATATAAACAAAACGGCTATAAAGTAAATTGTCGTATTTCCCTCGGCAAGAACGATAATAAAGATGAGAGGGAATGATTGCTGAATTAATGACAGCAGGCACGCGTAAGTGATCGTGTAATTAGACCTGATGCTGAGCGAAACGGATTTGCTGACGTCATTGCGTGTTACAATTCGAAAGATTTCTTTACTTTCTGCTTCACGCTGTATCCCGCATATAGCTGGGTAGGTTTAGAATACAAGGTTCTATAGGTTTCTTAACCTAGTGATAAGACCAAGACCTCGACTTTTCGTCTAACTTTCGAAGCATTGCGTGTTGATTGGCGCAACTCAACGCCGCGCTTTGGTACCAGAGCGAAGAAATAAAAATGTTAATAAATAATAATTCATTCCTACGAGTGGACATCGAACTCATACGTTTTTTTTAATAATATTTTATTTTTCTATTATTCAATAGCGTTTAAAAGGAAAGCAAAGAATTGTATTATTTATTATTGATTCTAATACACATTTCACAAGAACATTTCTTAACAAAATGCAAAATACGGCTGTTAAGATGACAAAAATGAGAAAATGCAACGAATCACTCGTCATTAAACCATATATACCTGCAAATATTCATTGAAATGGAACTAATACTAGCAATCGTAATGTTCAGCCAGGCCAGAGGACTTCATTATACATGCCCAGGTTTCATATTAAGATTTCTATTCTTTTTTTAATTCTCCGTTTATACCGCATATATATAGAGTGTAGGCTGGGAGAGCCTAGTACCTAGTGTTAAAACCCTCCATAGTTGGATATTTAAAAGTTTATATAAAATTTCTTTGATAAAACAACAATTGGCTTTGTAATACATTTATGCTTAACTTGCTGAAATGATAAAAAAATATAAGGATATGAAATTGAAAAATAGTTTGAGACGCCGCTGTGAAGGAAAGCTACTTTATATTCAGAACTGACAACGTAAGTTTCGTAGAAAAAACACTTGAATATTTTCTTTGCTATCCGTAAAACGTGGTGTCCGGTGACATATAGTAGGATTAGCTAAGAAAATTTAGGGTTAAGACACTCCTTTCCCTGTGTGACATTGCGTGTTGTTTGTACATTTTGCATTTACGTTTATATTTCCATTTCTTCTCTTTGGTGTCGAGGCAAAACGCGGCGTTAAGTTGTGCCACTCAACACGCAATGCCTCCAGAATTCGGCAGAAAGTGGGGAACGGAGTGTCTTAACACTAGGTTCCCTCTGTCTACCTGTGTGCGGGAAGCGTGAAGCTGAGTAAGCCTATATATAGTTTTCCATGCAATTAGCTTCGCAATTTTGCAGAAAAATACAACAAATATTCTCTTTACACGCACATGTTCGTTCAATTGGCGCTTAATTTTTATGTATTTAATTTAAATTTATATTAAAATGTTCATGAATTTCAATTTACATTGGAGTGTGCTATTTTAAAATGTGTGAAGACTTTATAGACTATTTTTTTAATATATTAAACTTATAAAGGTATTCTTAAAGAAGCTCAAAAATTGGGAGCTTTTTTAAAGCTTTTATTAGCTTCACGCTTTATCCCCCAATTACCGCCGTATTCTGGCATTGCGTGATGAATGGCGGAAGTGAACGCCGGGAAATAAAAATATTAAATATTACCTTTCCTCGAGTGGGAATCGAACCAACAGCCTGTCGTTCACAGTCGCACGCTTGTCCTAAGTCACTATGCATAAATTTCTGAATAGATCAATTAAAAGGCAGATTATAGGTAAACGTGGTTAAGTTATGCACAAAGGTTTGTCGGTCGAGAAGCATCGCCGGCGCGGCTTTGATAGCGCTGTAGAACTGTGTGCCGCGAAACTACTTTGTACCTAAAAGCTTTGGAGGACACATTAGATTGGTGTAGATTTTGAGTAGGCTTTGTGGGTGACATTATTCTGAAGTAAACAGTAAGCGAAATTGTGATTTTTTTTTTAAATTAAATTTAATTTTTTTTTCTAATTTGGCCGTAACTTTCTGCTTGTGTATTTATTTATAATTTTTATAATTAAAAAAAAAATTACTTCACGCTCCCGCATACATCAGGTTATCTGAGTGAACCTAGTGTTAAAACACTCCGTTCACCACTTACCGTCGAATATTTCGAGGCATTGCGTGTTGAGCGGCGGAACTCAACGCCGGGCTTAAATAATATATGTTTCACTCTATTTGAACCCACTACTTATAATCTCTAACACTATGCATATTTAAACAACCGATACCACCTATATTTAAATAATCAATGAGCTTTCGCGTAAGCTGCTTTAATAGAATTAAACAAAGAGATACGTGAATTCATTGTTTAATACAAAACATTCCTCGTGCGGGATTCGAACCTAAATACTTTAGTAATTGATTAAATTTTCAATTTTATCCGCTTTCCAACCACAATGTTTATGTGTTGCTGAAACGTTTGCTTTGTGAATTGCGAAGGGAATAATAACTATAGAATTATGTTTACGAATTCTCCACCGCAAAGTCACTTCCTAAGTTTATGGGCTTAAATTAAACTGTTCGTTATGTATTGTAATTTCAGTATGTTAAGACGATTAAATAACTTTATATAGATAATAATGTTGATTAGAAATACTAAATTAATTATTTTTACATATTACTTAAAAAAATATTATCATTAACTTCTCTCGTTTGACGCAATTTCATTTTTACAAGTCATCGAGGCTAGCGCCCACACCAAATTGAAATATAAATTTAAATAAATATTTCATTTTTTTAAGTGGGGATTGAACTCACAACTAGTCGCGTTAACAGTCACATTTTGTGCCGCTACGCCACGAGTGGCCTCATACATCGACTCCGTAGAATGACAGGACAAACCAAATTTATACCAAAGTAGTTATACCTAGTTAAGCAATTAGTCTGGTAGGGTAGTTTTATGTATGGCTTAGGGGAGGATTCACACTATTGTGCGAGTCACGTGTTTTCTCGATCCTATTGGATTTAAAAAAAAATCATCATCATCATCATCATCATCATCATCATCATCATCATCAATCATCAATCGTTGATTGGAACTTCTCATATAAGAATATTTTTAACATACTTAGGTCGGATGAAGAACGAATCGAATTCGGCATTATAGTGTGAATCCGCACTAACCCTGCGCTCGGTCTCCTTGACCTTAAAGTATTAACTTTGTTTAAATAAACGTAAAAATGGCTGTATTTGTTTGGAATAATTTGGACGCAGGACGCAGGTACCGAAAGTGCGAATGTTAACGCGACTGGTTGTGGGTCCCCACTAGAGGAAATTAAATATTTATTTAAATTTATATTTCCATTTAATAAATTTAATAAAAACAGTGATTTCCATTAACGTAGTTTAAGAAATAAAAATAAGCTTGCTGTGCCCTTCTCTAGGCTCCATAAAGTGTCTCGCTCATTCGTAGTCAAAGTATACACTTTTATAACACACTTCCAAACGACGTGGTTAATTTATCACTGAACAAATTTAAAAAAGTGGTACAGCACAGGCTCTGCCAAAAAGCATATTACTCTGTTAAAGATTATGTTCGCGATAAAGATGTTTGGAAAGAAGTTGCTATATTTATAAGTTAAAATTGTTAATTGTAATTTGTAATAAATACTGGCAATTAAAAAGAGTGGCCATGAGTTTCTTTGCCTGGATTTTCTCATGAGCTCAACTATTTGAACGGGCTTTTTTCAAGTCAAAATTGCATATTTTTTTGGTTATTTTGTTTTTAAATTTTTTCTCACTTTTATTACGTATCCAAGTAAATATTAAGCATTTTTATGGAATAAAGATATTTTGACTTTGACTTTGACATTTCTTCGCTCTGGTGTGGAGGCAAAGCTTGGCGTTAATTTCCCCCATTCAGCACACATTGCCTTCAGAATTAGCCAGGAACTGGGAAACGGAGTGTCTTACCACCAGGTTCCCTCTGCTTTAAGCGGAACACAGCGTGAACCTGATCATCATTATTTTTTTTTTCGAAAAGTATTTAATGGCGCGCCGCCTCGCTGTTTCCCGCCTAATACGTTTACTGTTGCTTACTTTTCAATTGTTTTTTGTTGATATTTGTCTTTTGTGTACGTGTTGTTTTATAGTATTTTGTAAGACTTTAAGATAATTACGATGCGTGTTTTATGTAAGAGAAGATAATTATACTTGAAATAAACTATTATAAATTAATATTTAGGGCGTAAATTATAATAATCAATAATAATTCATTCGCTCGAGCGGGGATCGTATCCACAAACGTCGCATTACAGACACACTTCTGTACCTGTGCCATAACGGTCTCTACTTTAATAACATACTTTATATTTAGCGCAAATTATCAACGGAAGCGTTGCCAAAAAATGTTGCTTAATTAATTTATACTTTTCCACTTCGCACAAAAGTGGGATCTTAAATTAAAATTCATAGGTTTTGTCGTTTAACGAGATGTCGGTAGAATTATAGATTTGTGAAGAATTAGCGGAAAATGGAGTGTCTTAACCTATTGTGACCCGTGAATAGTTTGAATATGATTTGTTAATAATTAATGTACAGTCATAGTGACAGGTTGTGCGTTTGATTCCCATTCGAAGAAATAAATATTTAACATTCTTATATCTTCGCTCTGGTATCGAGATAAAGCGTGGCGTTGAGTTCCGCTACTCAACACACAATTGCCTTCAGAATTAGGCGAAAAATGGTGAACGGAAGTGTCTAATACTTGGTTTCCTTTGCCTACCTTGCTGTGTGCGGGGTAATGCGTGAGGTTTAAAAAAATTAGGATTTATTATATTTTTTTGTTTAGCAACGAGACTTTCCCTCGCCTATCCTGTTTATATAAGGCTAAAATCTGAAGCATAAACAAAAACGAAATTGTAATCATGACTGGATAAAATATTTGTATTTATAGGTGAAAATTAAACTTTTTAATAAAAAGATATTTGATACTGTTTATTTTGACTATCGCTTTGGCTTTTTACTACTTTATATAAAGTAATGTAAAACATAGAAGAAATTGGTTGTTTATTTATTGATATAATAAATGAAGGATCATTAAAAAAAATAGTAAAGTGCGAGTCGGACTCGCTCACCGAGGCTTCCGTACCTATTTCAGGATTGTAGGTCTACGGAGAGTACGGAGTTATGAAAGTTTACCAACTTAAGTTTGCGGGCATATAGAATAATGGAAAATTTTCTAAAAGTAAAAATTAATAGATATTTCATAGTAAAATATAATTATACACTTATGTTTATACACAATTTCATACAGAATCAATGTATAAATTATTATTAATTTTATCATGACATTTTCGCTCGATCTCTACATACATGGCCTACACAGACAGACGGACACCAAGGTGATACTAGAAGTGTTCCGTCTTTCCTTTTGTGGTACGGAACCCTGAAAAACGAATAATGTAATTTCCATTTCCTCTTATTTGAAGGAAGTGTACACGTTGTAAAGTGCACTAAAGCCTTTTAATAGAGCATGAAGGCTTGACTTCTCTGCAGCGCACTATTGTGCTAATGTATAGCAAAAGTTAGAGTATATTTGAGACTACGTCTCTATAAGAGCGAGAACTCGCTTCGAAGGCACTTCTACGTTGAAGAAGTTTCTGATACTAATTTAAGACAATTTAGTTAATACATTGCGTTATTATAATATTAATATAACATTATATTTAGCCATAAGGCCGGCCGGTAAGTTTATAAAAAAGTTGTAATCTATCTATATGTATAAAAGGACTTATCCTCACTGACTGAGGTAAGACGCACGCACAGCCGTAACCGCTGTGCGTAGAAACGTGGAATTTGGACAAATGTTTACTTTCATAATCTGGACATCCACTAAGAAGGGATTTTGAAAAATTTTAACCGTAAAGGGGTGAAATAGGGGTTTAAAGTTTGTATGGAAAAAATTTTAAATCGGCACCGATTTTTATAACATTTGAAATTTAGACTCTTAAAAATATTAAATTGAACACCTGTTCATGGTTTATTAGAATTCACCCCTAAATAAGCAAGCGCAGCTGCGCGCGTCCGCTAGTAAGCCTATAAGAATCGACGTAGCTAGATGAGAGCGTATGGCTTAGTTGGTCAGAACGATTTCTAAAGAAGCGCGGGCTCATATTCCGGTACGTTCAAATTTTTATACGGTTCCTTAATAAGTATTTTTCTGTCCTAAGTGTGAACACTTTGAAAATGTTAATAAATATACTTGTATTTTTTGTAAGAAATTTACCCCTTAGCGAGAGATTTATTGAAACTTACGCTCTGTTACGATGTATCCCGCATATAGCAGGGTAGGCAGAGAATTATAACACAATACATATTTACTATTAATCTATATAAGAGTTCAAATTTTTTTTTCTACAAGATTATATTTCTATAAATAACCCAAATGTTCATATCCCATAGTTACCCCAATACAAAAATAGAATAAACCTATACGAGTATGTATCGCATATGAAATAAGCTACCACCGATCTTCATGAAGGGTATCAACAGCCAGGGTTGGAATTATTCTGTCACAGCGTCGTAGGTAATAAGGTCGTCGGTCGTAGACTTAGCTTTTGAAGTCTTTTGAATGTGAGAAAGTAAGTGATATTGGTCTATTTCATTTTAAATGTTATTTCATTTTAAATGGTATTTTAAATGTTTTTAATATATTCTATGAGACTTATCTTCCTTGTTTAGTATTGTAGCGCTATAGGGCTAGAGATTTTTGAAGATTGAGAATATTAATTAGCTTTTAGAGAACCTAGATTATTAGTCAAACAGTTCATGTCTCTCATATTTACATTGGCTTGACTTAAATATTTGCCTTGTGCAGAAGTGGGTAAATTGTCTTGTACCTAATATAAACAGGAAACTAAATATTTTAAAATATTTTATATAGCATAAGGCTTTCGTGGGACAGATAGTAATACGCAATGGCTTGGGGTTCGATTTCCAGCCGGGGAAACGAATTGAGATGTGGCACGGAGTGTCTTAATACTAAATTAATTCTACCTATCCCGCAATATTTATTTATATCTTCACAGCGCGAAACTGTCAAAAAAAGTGAATATTGACGTTCTGGGCAGACGGGTGGCTGAGATCTACGAGTATGTACTTATGGTAAATTATTTGCAAATTTAAAAAAAAAAACTCCATCTCCATTCTTTAAGTTTGATAACGGTACATTTTATTTTACCTGTCACGATCATGTCTTTCACCTGTCGTTGACAATATTATTTACTAAGTTTATAAAATTCTTTTTTCAATTTTCTAATATTTGTAAAGATATTTTAAGGCGTTACGCAATGAGACTGCGTCTGACAGTAAACAAGACGATTTTGGCGATCCTTACTCGAAGGATGTGAACAATCAAAATAATTTTATTTATTAGAAATAGTACAAACAAAACAAAACAAAATACTCTTTATTGTACCATAGAAAAGACACATTTACATGTATTAGTACATAGAACAGTACAATTGGCGGCCTTATCGCTAAGAGAGCGATCTCTTCCAGGCAACCTTTGGGTAGAGGAGAGAATACATTATCTTAAAAGGGAAGGGGTGTACAGAGCTGATATCTAGTTTTACACACACATACATAAATACATAAATACATACACACATGCATACATACACACATACATAAATATATAAATAAATACATAATACTTTGTTTATAAAATATTCTTTTTTTTTTTTTTTTTGAACACAGAAACAAGAACATGAAATAAATACAAAAAATACTATCGAAACCTAGGTATAGTATTTCGATTTCTGAATTAAGCCCGCAACCATAGCTTTTCATTAAAACACTGACACACTATGCCGCTATATCTTAAATAACTATACAATTATTAAAAAAAAATCAATTTTGGATCCAAATTTCATTTTGGTTTTACATGTTTCCTTAAATATACGGACCCATTTCACGCTTATTACTTGACCTTCGTATTGAGTTACAGACTACAGTGACTCGAGACTGAAGTGTCCAGTTTCAGCGGTGTACAGTTACGTATTATATTATTTGCAGCAAATAGTGACTTGACACTGTGCTAATAGTTAAATCAGATAGTTGAATGAGTGAAGTCACCCGATAAAGATTTGATGACTTCAATTTGGGTGGATAGTGGAGAACTGTCTTGCAACTAGGTTCCGAAGTGAAAAGTGTAAAAGCATGTATGCTATCTTAGTGCGTAAATATATGCGAAATGTGTGTGTGAAAGAAAAATTATAATTAATCGCTTGAAAATATGTCTTATAAATAATAGATATATTTTCTTTATGATAGGTACAATAAAATAGTGTACAATAAAAGAGATTTTCTTGGAGGCACTAGTGTGCGACCGTAAACACGACGGTTATTGGTTCAATTCTTAATCGGGAAATTGAAAAATTCAATTCAAAATTAACATTTTGTTTCCTCGCTTAATAACGAGGCAAAGCGCGGCGCTGAGTTCCGCAACTCAATATGCAATGTCTGTGTACATTTATAAATTAGGGGGAACATAGGACAAAGTAATTTAGTAATAGGCTTTCTCTTATAACTTACAATAAATTTAAATATAATCAGATTTTTATAAGTTTTTTTAACATGAAAAAAATATATACAAAAAAGAGGGACACTTTCATGTAGATTTGACGACATTTTGAAATAACTCAGCATCTGACCTTCCATCAGTCTCTGATGAATTCCATTGAAACTTCTTCTTGTGAACATTTTACTCTCGCATTGTTAATATTTAACTTAAAAAAATATTCCAGCGCCGCTAGTGTTTAATCTGGGTTATGTCGCTTTGTGTTTTATGAAAGTCGATCAGGTATACAATGAAAACTATATATATGGATTTTTCTTTATATTTCCGTTATTTTTATAACGTATTCCGTTTTACCGTTTAGTTTCCTTTTATTTCTATGTTTTTATAACGTATTCCGTTGTTTCAACTATCAGTATCAAAAGCTTTGTTGAATATTTTAAATTGTTAACTTTGTTCATAGCACATATTGACTACTAGTTGCAGTCTGCAGCTTCGTTTGCGTAGAATTTATCATCTTTTTACCTTTTCCTATCCGTTGTTCGTAAGTAATTCTAAAATAAATAATATGTAATAATAAGTGTTATTTCACACTAAGCTTAAGAAAACTACTAACTTCTAATCTGTAAATCTAAATTCCGGATTTCTAGAGGTGTTGGTTCAAATTATCGAAATAAACATTTTTCTCATCATATATTGGAAACCTAAATAATTTTCCAAATAGGATGAAAACCCCCTACTGTCACATTTTAATAAGACTAGCTTACTTGTTCTTAGTATATATTTATAGAAGAAGGGATTCTTAATGTCCTAAGCTTGAGTGCATCGATGCATCAAACTGTAAGAGTTGGCTGTGGTGATCGTAATTGATATAAATAGCTTCTTTGTCCGCTTTATGTTCGTAAAATCGCACAAATACTTAGAAACTCAATATGTTAGGTGTTTTCATGTACTACTTGTATATAATTAATAGGTTAAGTTATTATAGAGAGGCCAGTCGATGGCTCTGCACAATCGTTTGACTGAAAACGCGATAGATTGTGGGTTTGATTCCCATTCGAGGAAATGAAAAATATAAAATATTTTTATTTTTTTGGAAATGGGAATGGAGTGTCTTAACACTAGTTTCCCAAGTTCCCTCTGTCTCCTGTGCGGGTTACAGTATGAACCTAAAAATAAATTCCAAAATTTTCCTAATGTCTGTCGTTTCGCTTTAGTTTACCATTCCAATGGTTTATTAGAGGAAAATGTCAATACAAATAGTAGTGGACATAGAAAAAGTGTTGAATAATTCGGTGAACATTGCCTTTATTACGTCCGTAAATCAAATGTCAAAATGCAATTGACAGATGGGATTTCGTTTGTGACAATTATGTCAGTCAGTCAGCCTGTATTGTTTTGTTTCCTATGTTTTTTCATTTTATATCATTTAAAATTATAATTTACATTTAATTTTATGTAACGGAGTGTCTTAACACTAGGTTCCCTCTTTAAAGACAAATAGACCAGCAACATTTTGTTTTTCTCATTTTTCCAGACTATTAATAAAATTACAGTTTATTTACATGATTATCTTTTAAATATCTTATAACTCATATATATCAGTGACAGCTGAAAAGTTGGTATTCTACGAAAAATATCATTATATATTTTTTCAATTTACATAGTGAAAGTACATACATTTTAATACACAAACGTGCGACTGTAAACACAACTATTGTGGGTTCGATTCCCAATCGAGAGAATATTAATTTAATTAACAGAATATTCTGCGGAAAATTCTGGGAAACGAAAGTGTCTTAATGGAACTGGAGTATCTTAACACTATAGGAACCGGTGAAGGTTATGCTATGTGCAAGATAAAGAGTGAAGCTAAAGAAAGAAGATATAAATTAACTCAATAACATTAAAGGAAATCATTAATATTTATTTATGTTTTCAAGTAACGATGTTATATGTCGTTGGACAATGTATATGGCTATGTTGTAACTGAACAAAGGCTTGACTTTAGTTCTGTAGAGGTTTATTACTTCCTACCTTCCTTCCTGTCCGTCGGTCATTACGTTAGCTGGCTTTTTGAAAGTTCATCATTTGTAGCGTTTCACTCTCATATCTTAATTTAGTTTTTTTTTCTATTTTAACATCCCTAGTAATAAAACGCAGATTTAAGAGTAGTGTTCAGTGACTATGTTCTCTGATTTTTGCCCATTGAAAGATATTATACGTAAGTCTACGTAATTATAGTTCTATTAAAATTAACTATTAGTAGAGCCTAATTGTAGATTTATTTTCCAAAAAACAACAGTTATAGTGATTGAGTTCTATATATATAGATAAAATAAATAAAAGAAGACTTAAATCCTTTTATATTTTTCTTTTACTAAGTCTAAAGCTGAAACTAAGTACCGGCTTAGAAAGCCTACCCAAACTTAATTAGCGCTAAATCAAACGGTGTGGGAAGGGTATTACTAGACAATGCCAAAGTATTTTTCTTTGTAAGTATAATATTAATTAAAAAAATATTTTGTCAGCTTCATAGCTTCACGCTGTATCCCGTACAAAGCAGGGTAGGCAGAGGGAACCTAGTGTTAAGATTTCCCGTTTTCCACTTTCTGCAGAATTCTGGAGGCATTCGGCTTTGAATTCCTGAGTGGCGGAATTCCGTTGTTCCGTGGAGGCATTTCACGCAATGCCTCCACGGAACAACGGAAAATGGAAACGGATTGTCTAAACACTAGGTTCCCCCTGATTTACATTTTTTCATTAAATGTTGTTAAAATTGATATATTAAGTTATAATAACAAATCGTCCGTTTTACCCTTATTAGATAGGGTTTACGTTACAAAAATCTTGCTACCCTAATAACGTTATCTGTATGCTTGGTTTGTCATTGCTAGACAGGTCAGTGACCTTTTCTTTATATCTAAATCTTAATATTATAGTGATGAAAGCAATGTAAGTTGATAATGTGATGAGATTTTATAGTGTCAAGGCACTCCATTTCTTTTTTCGTTGAGAAAGCGAAGAAATGAAATTAATTGATTCTCCGAGAACGAGTCGATCATACAACTGTCGCTTTTAAAATCTGACGTTGGGCTGCCATGGCCTCTTATATTTCTATTTATTTCTTCAGGTCATCCAGCAGTTTTAGAATATTTTAGGCTCTCTAACTCTACATGCAACGCCCTTAGAAACTAGCGGGAACTGGGGAACGGAAGCGTCTGAATCGGAACGGACTGTTATAACACAAAGTTATAAAATTCCGTAAAAAACACTTGTAAATATAGAGTAAGCATTAAGCATGCATTAATAACATTATAATTGAATACTGTTGCCTTTTCTGGATTATTAATAATAACAATCGAAATAATATTCCGTGACCTGAAAATCTTTTCCCAATAACGGGACAAATGATACCAACAAAATTATATATCGGATCTTTCTAAAATTGGGAACATTCATATAAAAAAGGCAAGAAAATAGGTTTTATTAAGTTTTGTACACATATTACGTGCTGTGATCCGCATACAGAGTGTACAAAATTATTTATTACTCCCGCCTTCTGACCATTTTTCATACAAAATGTCGGGAACGTGTAGTGTTATTACTGTTATTAGAGTAAAAATAAGAAACCATATACTTCTAAATAACTTCATATACTTTTTTTTTATAAAAAAACAGCTTCTCGTCGTGCATATAGGAGGGTAGGCAGAAGAAATTTAGTGTCAAGACACTCCGTTCTCCATTTCCGCTATCAAAGTGTGATAATGAAAATAATTTGTTCCCCGAATAAGGAACCCACAAACGTGACAAGACAAACGTATGTACGAGTATAGACGGAGACCCACCGTGACGCAATGGAACTGCCGGCGACGTGATGGCCTCAATTAAAACTGAATTAAGTTAATTTGTTTTATATGGGGAACATTATATGGATGATGGAATACTAATATACGAATATTTTATTATAGTTCTTATACATGCATTTTCTTAGATTCGATCGAATTGTGATTTTTTTTATATAATATTTTTTTTGTACTACAGAAATAAGGGCGTTTATTCAATTTTCTTTGACTAACTATTAAAAGCAAAAAAATAACGTACACGAAATTTATTTTTAATATTGTATGCTCCATACATTTCATACAAAATGTGAAAAAGTAGGTACGCCAATACCTACAGAGTATTTTGTGTGAATGGTGATGACTGAGAGAGTTTATATTCAGTCCTCTTGAGTACAGCAAATTATGTAATTTACATTTATATTTCATGTTCCCATCTAAAAGCTTTCGTCACATACTTGTTGGGAAAGGGCTTGGTCCGTTTCACTGGTTATACTGAAATTATGATTTCATTTTTGTATGACATCTTTTAGGAGGTAGCTTTGGGTGTTCATATGTATTTTCAGAGCACGGCGCTTATATCCCACCGGCCACTTTTTAATTTATTTTTTAAAGTTAGTTTAAATATTGGTACTAGAAAGATAAGTGTTTGGTTGGTTCTCTTATCTCTTCTTTTCAACTTTTACACGTCGTAGCAGTCGTGTCGTGGAGGCTTGTCGCAGCGTCTGATAGTTGACTGTAAAAGCGATTCATTTTCTTCTAGTAACAAGACAAAGCGCAGCGTGGACTATCAAAACTTAAAACATTGAAATCTGGGCGGAAAATGTGGAACAGAGTATCTTAATACCACGTCCCATTTGCCTACCACCAAAAAAGTACAATTATATAAAAAATATATTTGATATTTTTAATTAATATACAGCCAGAATATGTTTAGTTATTTAATATAGAGAATATTCATTTAATACTTATTTTATGGATCCTACATAATAAAATAACTTAACATTATTGATATTTCCGCTACAAGTGACACTCTACATTTTATTATGTCGCCGCATTATGCTTTTGACCTTGAAGCGTTCCATACTGTCGCTTATTGCTTTTAAAATTATCAATAAAAGTTGAAATGAATAGATGGTAGAAATTCATATTAAAATATGAAAAATAATTATTTTATAAAGATTATAATAAAATTTCTAAATACTTCGACCGAAGCCATATGTGGCAGTATATAAATATATATGTAGACTATATAGAGTCTATTAGACTATTAGAGTTAGTACACATCTTTACAAACTGGTTGGCCGTAAAATGGAGTATCTTAACACTTAGTGTTAAGTACACTTAATTATATCATCAAGATAAAAAACTATATGAGCTTTAAATAGCAAAAAAATAATATTGAAATTAGATTGTTTATGGCTTATTGTATTTTACAAAGCCTTTTATTTGATACCCGTATGTTGGTTGTGCAAAAATTTGTAATCCACCATTTTGTTACGGCGGTCATTTTGTATAAGCAACAATATTCATTATATTTAATTTCTTACATTCAAATTTCATCTCAATCGGACACTGAGAAGTCGGTCAAATTGAGTTTGTGACATTTCACATATACTAAGATCCTATAATATAAGCCGCTCTCAAGTTTGAGATCGATCTTGAGATGCTTCTTTCATTCACATGTAGATATATAATTTATGAATGAAAACGGCATCTCAAAATCGAACTCAGACTTGATAGTGGTTTATAAATATGGTTCTAAGAAACATACTAACTTGGCAAGTCAAATAAAAAATGGCAAAAAAAAAGGAAAAACTTTCCATAGCTACTAAAACATAAAACAATATTTCCAACACCCACTTTCAAAATCTGTTCGTGACTAATGCAGTGACATTTTTCACCAGAGCTTTGTAGTACAAAGCTTGTTTCGAAAGCTTGTTGTATGAATAACGTTTCATTATTACAATTCAGTTTTCAATAATTTGATTTGGGTTATTTATGCAAAAGATATAAAATTTATGTAGGTATAACTGTTGTTGTATTTGTTCTTTATTTAAGGCGTTCCGAGCGTGCCAGTATATATAACTACTAGCGGACGCGCGCAGCTTCGCTTGCGTATTTAAGGATGAATTCTAATAACCCATGAAACATGTGTTCAATGAAATATTTTTAAGAGTCTAAATTTCAAATTTTATAAAAATCGGTGGCGATTTAAAGATTTTTCCATACAAACTTTCAACCCCTTATTTGCACCCTTAGGGGGTGAATTCTAGAAAACCATGAAACATATGTTCAATTAAATATTTTTAAGAGTCTAAATATCAAATTTTATAAAAATCGGTGGCGATTTAAGAATTTGCCCATACAAACTTTCAACCCCTTATTTGCACCCTTAAGGGGTGAATTCTAGAAAACCATGAAACATGTAGTTAATTATATACGTTTAAGAGTCTGAATTTCAAATTTTATAAAAATTGGTGACGATTTAAAAAAAACTTATACAAACTTTCAACCCCTTATTTGTACCCTTAGGGGGAGAATTCTAGAAAACGATGAAACACGTATTCAATTAAATACTTTTAAAATTCTAAATTTCAAATTTTATAAAAATCGGTGCCGATTTAAATTTTTTTCCATAAATACTTTGAACGCCTATTTCACCCCTTTAGGGTTAAAATTTTTCAAAATCCCTTCTTAGTGGATGTCCAGATTATGAAAGTAAACTTTTGTCCAAATTTAACGTTTCTACGCACAGCGGTTACGTCTGTGCGTGCGTCTTACCTCAGTCAGTGAGGACAAGTCCTTTTATATATATAGATAAACGTGACTATTAAGAGTTTAATTCCCATTCGTCACTCAGTGACGCACTCACACGAAAACAGTGTATTAACACTGGGTTTTTTCTGCCTAATCTGCTATATGCAGGACAAAAATTTTGAATTTCTGTATAAAATTTAAGTAAAACCTAGTTTCTTTATTATCATCATAATATCACAATTATATGAATAAAATAACTAATATACAAGTACGTAATTACATTGAATTTCTATTCTATTCTGCAAGTACGGCAAATGTTTCCTTATTACAAGACGCATGCCGACTAGGCTAAGTTATTTCCATTTTCAAATCAATTCATACGACGACATCCGTAGTAGATATCTCGCATAAGTAACTGTATGCAAATGGGTATATATAGCGCCTTGACAATCGATACTTCACTGATCAAAAATTTGCAACTAATATAATATTAGTTTATGTTCAAGTATTTTGTGTGACTATAACGCGACAGTCGTGGGTTCGAGCCCCACTCGAGGAAATGAAATATTTATTTACATTTATATTTCAATTTTTTCGCTTTGGTGACGAGGTAGAGAGCGGCGTTGAGTTCCGCCCCTCATCACTCGATGCCTGAAAAATTCGGCGGAATGTGGAGAACTTATGGTATGTCAATTATCGTCCAAAACATTCTCATATTACAAGAATATTTTCATATATATAAAAGGACGTGTTTTCACTAACTAAGGTAAGACGCGCGCACAGCCGTAACTGCTGTGCGTAGAAACGTGAAACATTTCATTAAACACATGTTTCGTCGTTTATTAGAATTCACCCTTAAATAAGCAAGCGAAGCTGCACGCGTCCGCTAGTTTTCATATAAAGCAATAATAAAAATAATTTTACACTATTTTTATAAAAAAATAACGTCGTTCTGAATAACTTTAGTTAGGTATAAATTAAGAGAAATGCTTATTTGGACGGAGCGGTAAGCCAATTATCGCTGTTAGTTCTAAAAATTGGCACGAGTATATTTCATTAATTTATTCTTGGATTGTATTTCCAATCAAATATTAGATTTGGCGTTCTAAATCTTTTATTTATTTATTTATTATTAAAAAATATAGTAGGTAGATTTTAGAGGTTAATTTTTTTTTCTATTAAAGTAGCCTATGACTTTTTGTGTGATTGTACGCTTGATTGTCATGTATAGGAAAATACTAGTATATGACTTTTTTTGTTTCATGCTGTATCCCACATACAGCATGTGTAGTGTTAAGGTACTCCGTTCTTTACTCCGCTACTCAACACGCAATGCCTCCAGTATTTAGCAAAAAGTGGGGAACGGAGTGTCTTAACACTGAGTTCCCTGATTTAATTTGATTTGATTTAAGATTTAAAATAAAAATAAAATATTAACTAATATTACTTTTAAATAATTATTTATCATTTTCATATATTATCATTTTATTCAAAGTGTAATAAATCCAAACTTAATTTTACTATACGCATACAAATGCAGCTGAAGATCACGATATCGATGAAGTTGTAATACCTGAAAAAGGCTGAGCTAACTGTGTTCGCAACGGAAAGAACGGAAAACTAATTATGGCCGACAAAAACGCCCCGTAATTCTAGCATTGTAGCTTTGTTTTCTTTGTTATTTTATCTTTCAAGAGAAAGGTCTTACTAATGATTAAAAGAAAGAGAGTTCTGTTTATCTCCGCAATTTTATTGCTCAATTCCGTGACTTCAAAATTACCCCTTTCGAAGAATACTCATTGTTCAACCCTAAACGATACTTTTTCTTGTTTCAGATTTCTGAAGTAACTTAATGAACAAACGAGAAACACCGATAATGCTCCAAGAAAGAATAACCTAATATCGAATAAATGGAATTATCCTACCGGCTATGACGAATTTTACTTATCCAGATCCATCACTAGAGGACTTCAGATGTCAATTGATTTCTGGCAAGAGCTGTGTAAACGGATCCTTTTCCTCGGGTCTGGAGTGTGTTACCTACGGAAATTCTATAGAATTCAGTTGCGAATTAGATTTGGACGTTCACAATGGAACTACTTATAGCTGTTTCCAATGTTCCAACAGTTCCTTGGATTTTAGGAGCTACCACGTTGAATGTAGCGTTAGACTCAAGCTGAATTTAATGACTGATTTAGTTGAGAGTGTTCTAAGACATTTGTGGCTACGGATACCTAACTTCGGTACTTGTAAATCAGATATGCTATTTTGTTATGGCGATTCAAATCGGACGTTTTACGTTGATGCTTCGAGTGGTGGTGGAAATAATAGTTTAGTAGATAATTTTCAATGTACGTGGAACGGCAATAGTACTGAAGATAGCATGGATGGTGTAGGATATGAGTGGAGTTTCCTGTTTGTGATATTGTTTATAGTTGCTGGGGGTGTGGGTAATATCTTGGTGTGTCTGGCGGTTTGCCTGGACAAGCGGTTGCAGAATGTGACCAATTATTTTCTGCTGTCGCTGGCGATTGCTGATTTGCTCGTCAGTTTGTTTGTAATGCCGATGGGAGCTATACCTGGATTCTTAGGTAAGATTTTTTTGTGTTTTTGTTTTAGCTTCCCACCTTATCTCGTAAACAGGCAAAGAGTAATTAGTGTTAAGATCCACCGTTCTCCACTTTCCGTCCAGTTTTGGGGACATTACGTTTTGTATGGCGGACTCATCGCCTTGTTTTGCCTCTTTATTAGAACAACGAAATGAAAATATCAAATAGCCTCAAAACCGTCGCGCTTACAGTCGCACGCTTGCGCCTCAATTCCGCCTTTTAAAATTAATTTATTTTAAAATCAACTTACAGTAGTTAATAATGGAAATATCAAAGAATTAAATGAAACAATTTAATCAAATAAAGAGTAGTTTCAAATTATATTGAATAAGCTTTTAAAGTAAAAACGATTATGAATTTATGGATAATTTCGGTCTGTAATATAAATTTATGCCGGTCCCATAGAATGTTATAAGTAGGTATATTTTTTTACATATTTTGTTAGGGTTAAAGAACAAAATTTATAAAATTAAATAAAGTTGCAATATATTAAAATAAGAAAAATGTATATATATGTAATGGAGGCCGTTTTGGCGTAGCAGAGTATACATTTCGGTTTCCGCTCGTAGTAATAAATTAACGCGACAGGTTATGGGATTCTCAGCCGAAATGATTAAATATTTAATATTTTTAGTTTTTAGTTCCGCCACTCGACACGCAATGCCTCCAGAATTCTCTGGATTCCTCCTGGAAAATGGAGAACGAAAAATCTTAATGGGAATGGAGCGTCTTTCCACTAGGTTCCCAAATCTCTATTGCTGCTATGTGCGAATACAGGAAGAAATTTCTCATTAAATGTTAATATAATAACTATTTTTAGTTTCTGTTACCCACTGATAGGTTTGAAGTCGGTGCCAAGACCTGAACCAAATAATATGAATATTATAAACTGCATAAATGAAGACTGGAAATTTTCTGTAATACATTCTTATTTCCAGTTTTTATCTCCATCAAAGACTGGTTAATGCACCCAAATACTAACTGTTGCTTAAGGCTTGGGATTTCTTCTTTTTAACCGACTTCTGTAAGAAAAGGAGGTTATCAATTCGACTGTATTTTTTTTTATTTGAAGTCGGTTAAAAAAAACAGATAGAGTTTACTTTCATCTTATACTAGATCAAACATTATTCAAGGTTTTCTATAGTAAAAAATATTAAATATTCCGCAATGTACCGTATAACTTATCATATTTTTGCATGAAATATAAAACTGACGCCAACGTTTGGCTAAGATGAATTTGGCAGGTATACTAATCTTGATATAGAGGTTGGCCAAAAACCGTATATTTTGATTAATTTTATCTTGTGTTTTTTTTTATAATTTTGAAGCTAATTTCATATGAACGAAGTGGAAATTGCTTATGAGATGTCTAATGTACACTGGCGACCAACTCGCGGCTTCGCCTGATTACTAAAAACTTCTTGTTGTGCATAAACAAATTTTACAAAATTTTAACAAAAAGTTTATGTACTATTTAATAATTGATGTTATATAAGCTCTATTATTGTAAAGTTTCATCTAAATCCGTTTTTGCGTAAATGTAGAAATCTTCATAAGGTTTCTATAAATATAGGCGAAGTCTCGAAGTTGAGTGAAAGGTAGGGAATAAAGAATCTTAACACGGTCGTTTCTGACAACCTTAACCTTCACAGAAATATTAAGAAAAAAGATATAGGAAGAAAAAGGGGAGTAAAAAAGAAAACCGTTTAATGGTTGTTTTTTTTATTTATAAATAAAATTTAAGCTCAGTTCGCTTTCTCACTTGAACTGTATATTTGTGTTTCAATAAATAATAACATTCTTTGACTGACACCGATACTGAATAAATATTTGTTGAATTTGGAAAACTGTTGGTTTTTCCTTATACAAATTGACAAGTTAAATGTGAAGTTTAGATTTTTTATCAGCTTTCGCTTGACGTTTTTTTTCCTGCATAGTAAGTAGTAAGCAAAGAGAACTTAGTGTTATTACTCTTTTTTCTCTGCTTCCCACACAATCTAGTAGGTATAGGTATAGTTGGTGGTTATTTTTTTTAGTTTCACATTGGATCTCGTGGATTCGGTCTCAGGGTAGGAGAAGGAACCTGGGAACTCGAACTCTGTTACCCATTAAGACGTTTCCTTCAATCTCTTTCCGTCGAACTATAAGGCGCTTAGTAAAGTCTATAAGGCGCTTTTGTCTTATAAAAGAATAGAAACGAAAATAATTTAAGTGCATCTCCCACCTGAATGGAGACAAAAATGGAAATAACACATTTTAAAGGCTGATACTGTCCAAAGAGTGATAAGAAATCCAACTAGCTACTATTTAGCAATGTTTCCATAATAATCTTAAAATGCAGCAAAACTAAATTTTGGCTCTATGCCAGAGTATGGGATTTTTTGGAGTAAATTTTCAAATTTACTGATCGAAACGGCTTACAAAGCTAATTTATATGTTTTATTAGAAAACTTTAGTTTATAATATTACCATAGCGTTTGGCATTCCGTTCTCTCTGTCCTTTTTTTTTTTAATAAAGCTACACCCACGGGTGCATAGTTGCCCGTGTTCATGCCCATGTTGCGTACTTCATTTTGGGACAATTTAAACTGTACTTATATCTAGAGTTTATACTAGAGGGGTTGGGTGAGACCCCTACCGACAATATTTCTTTTTTTTTTTCCTTAGTGATTTGGTTTATGTTAGTTTTTACTCTTATTATTTACCTAATTACATTTTTCTTCGTTCTCTCTGTCTACTCCGTTAGGGATAAAGCGTGAATGTTAGAAACTTTTTTTATGTTTAAAAAACTTACCACGGGGTCACTTGTGGTGGAGGGAGACAAGCATATGACCTTAAATATTTAATATTTTCATTTTCTCCCTTTGGTAGCGAGGCAAAGCGTAGTGATGATGAGCTCCTCCTCCACGCAATGCCTTTAGAATTCGGTGGAAAAAGGAACCTATTATAAAAGCATTCCATTCTCCACTGTCAGCCCCTGTTTTTTTATTCATTTCCTCCAGTTGGAATTGAACTTACAACCGTCGTATTCACAGCCAGACCCTGTGCCAATGCAAGCGAGAGTTTTTCACTACATTTTTTATATTATATGTTCATACAATTTAAATAATATTCCATTATAGGATACTGGCCGCTGGGCGTTGTATGGTGCAACGTGTACGTGACGTGCGACGTCCTCGCCTGTTCTGCTAGCATTATGCATATGTGCTTTATAAGTATTGGCAGGTTTGTATTTTATGCCGATAAGCTTTTTTATTATTAAAAATATGTTTTTTTTTATTTTTGCTGTTACCTTCCTATAGGAAGGTTTAGAGCCTTTTATATTTTTTTTAACTTCTCTCCGAATGTAGCTCGAATGGGAATCGAACTTACAGCCTGTCTCTTAGGCCTCTGCACAGGGACTGACCCTTATAATTACCATAAGCATATAGCGAAGTAAATAAATAAATATTTTATTATGTTTTAGTCGTTCCACCGTCGTCATTTGTATTGTGTGTATACGAATCCTAATAAATTGTACCCTCGTGCCGAGCATATATGGTGGTTCGTTTGCGCCTAATGTTAGAGAACTGGCCTATTTTGCCGAAAGATGCTGAGAACGTTATGTATTTTTCACTTATATACAAAAAATATTTACTACTATAACTTTATACTAATAAATAATAATACTATACTAAAAATAAATAAATATTTACTACTATACTAATGTCAGTAATATATAATACTAGCGGACGCGCGCAGCTTCGCCTGCTTATTTGTACCCTTAATTGGGATTTATAATAAACCACAAAACACGTGTTCAATGAAATATTTTTAAGTCTAAATTTCAAATTTTATAAAAATCGGTGGCGATTTAAATATTTTTTCATACACACTTTTAATCCCTTATTTGCACCCTTAGGGGGAGAATTAGAAAACGATGAAATACGTGTTCAATTAAATACTTTTAAAAATCTAAATTTCAAATTTTATAAAAATCGGTGCTGATTCAAATTTTTTCCATACAAACCTTCAACCCCCATTTCACCCCTTTAGGGTTAAAATTTTTCAAAATCCTTTCTTAGTGTATGTACAGATTACAAAAGTAAACATTTGTCCAAATTTCACGTTTCCGCACAGCGGTTACGGCTGTGCGCGCGTCTTACCTCAGTCAGTGAGGACAAGTCCTTTTATATATATATATATAGATAGATTACGGACATTAGTATAATTTAATATTAAGTTCCTAAAATGGTGTCATGGTTTTCATTTCCTCGCCATTCAACGGTCAATTTCCCCAAATTCGGAAACGAAGTGCCCCTAACACTAGATTTCCTCCTCCCCTAACACTAGACTGTTATATGCGGGATGCTAAAAATCGGGATGAAATAAAGTAAACCTGTTTCTTTATTCATAGCTTCACGCTGTATTCCGCACACAGCAGTGTAGACAGAGGGAACCTAGTGTTAAGACACTCCGTTACCCACTCCCGTTTCTGCCGAATTCTGGAGGCATTGCATGTTGAGTGGCAGAATTCAACATCTATCTCATTGCCTCGTTACCAGAGCGTGGAAATTAAAATATTATAAAACTAATAGATTGTCTTGGAAAGGAAGTAAACGCAGGTACTATATAAGTCCCGAGGAGTTGATTTCCCAAGACACGATAGTTTTCTTAAAATTAATTATTATTATTACAATTCCGTCTAAATATATCGTAAAACGTTGGCGATATTTGACGATAAAAAATATATCTAATTCTGTCTGTTCATCCGTTATGTTAGTTGTAAAAGTTTTATTATAGTTTAGGTTCCAAATTACTTTAATCAACGGAACAGATTTTAGTTCGGAGTTCCTAAGAAATCTATATAAACTGTAATTCTTAAACTTTTACAACTGTATTTTAAGCTTTTAAGTTAAATTAATAGAAATTAGATGAATATATTTTTTTTATTACGAACAATTTTAATGTCTTCAACGATTATAATAAAAATAACCATTGAATACTTAATTTTTTAATTTAATCTCAGAAGAAAAAAAATTGACATATACATTTTTATTACGAGTTAAACAGTCAATTTATGTATAATAATCTTAAATAGTAAGTACTCAGTCAAAGTTTTTTCAACTATCCGCTTTAGATCCGTTATTTGAAAGAATTCGATATATTATTGCGAGCGAGTGCCAGAACTGAGGACACAGAACAAATACATATTACGGCGAGTGGGAATCGAACCCAAGACCTATATGCTTTCAGTCACATACTGTTCCACTGCGTCGCAACAGCCTCTACTATTACAGTGTTAAATCATACATGTGGAAGGTATTTACTACAGGGTTAAGTACTTCTTAAGTTCCAACTCTTAGGCTTAAAAGACACTGTTTACTCTTTTTGTATAATCCTGCCTTCCCATCAGCGAATTTCCTTAAAGGCCTAAGTTGCTGTAAAGGGATCTACTAACCATCTATGTTTGTATGCAAATGATTTTAATGAGCTTGAAAGTTTTAGAAGAAATGTGCAAACAAAATAAGGTCACATGTGGGGTTTGAGTTTTCATGTTCCTTAGAACTTAGAATACGTAAGTAACTATCTTTAAAATGTACTATATTCAAGTAGAGTCGATGACATTTTACACGTAATACCTACAAAAATTGGGAACGGAGAAAAATGGGGAGCGCGGTGTCTTAACACTAGGTACCTTCAACCCTAGCCCTATCTTCCTCTATGGGGGAGACAGCGTGGACTTGATTTTTTTAAGTAGTGTATACTGATATTATAACACAAAATCGACTTTGGACCTGAATCGACCCTGTTATATCCGGGATATAGCGTGAAGCTTATAATTACCATTGCACCATAAAGGTAATAATGCTAATAATATCATGTAATTTAACTCCGTTTATATTAAGACATGACAGAGTGCGGGGTCACGATTCAGAATACTGTATACATACCGTTTTATCGGAACAAATGTTTACCAAAAGGATATAACGTTACGTTCCTTATTTCCTCAGTCGAGATCCTCTTGAAGTGGCCAATTTATATAGAAGAAATGCTGTATTTTTATAGGCCGTATAAATACGTTGTGGATATCCGCTGCCAGCTATGCTATATATTGGTTCGAGCAATTAGATTTTTTCATTTAGAATGGTAGGAAGAGGTAACTCAACGCTTTTAGTTACCAAAGCGAGAAAATGAAAATATTATATATTTTATTCCTCCGAGTGGGAATTGAACCCACAGCCACTGGTACCCTGCGTCATTTCGGCCTCGTTGTTACTGTTGATTTAGTTTTATGCTTTATTCGCACAGAGAAGAATAGATTTTTTGGACACTTTATAATCAGCTTCGAGATATTATCCACGTTAATGGAGGAACTTAACGCTGCTTTTTTATATTATTACATTTAAAATAAATAATATATATTATATATTTTTAGAATTAAACTCGATGAAAATAGACACAAAAAATGAACAAAATGTATATTTTAAATATTTTGTAAAAACGTGAATTTTCTGTAAGCATCTATATAATTAAATGTTGTTTGATTTATCCTTTATATGCCTTAGCGTGATTACAGGCTTACGGTCTGTTCGCTTAGAGCTATTAAGAAAATGATGAGTACTAAAGATTCTTTTAAGCTTGGACATAATAGAACGCAATAAAAAATATGACGTATTTTGATAGAAAGTATCGCTTTATGGACTTCTTCTTCTTCTTCTTTGTCGTTTCACTCTTGACAGAGCGGTCGTGGTCGTCCTTTTTAAAGGTTGGTGGTATGCCACACACTCCGACGCCATTCTACGCGGTTGACTGTCTGCCTGGTGCATTCGTAGAGAGGGTCATTGAGGGCAGCCTTCACTTGGTCTGTCCATCGCATGGCCGATCTACCGCGTGGCCTGCTACCCTTTATGGACTTACAATGCTTTACTTTAATGAATGTTACCTTCTGTTATTTCGAACTAATTTTATCACATTATTGTTTCTTTTTTATCGTCAAGTGCGTATCCCACACACAGCAGGATTCCCACATCTTGGTAGTGGGAACCTAGCGTTAACACATTCCGTTCCCCACTTTCCGAAAAAAAAATCTAAAAATATAATTATAAGTACCTAAAAATACTTTAAAACTTGGAAGTAATACTTTTTTTCCCTTTAATTTTCAACTTGAATAAAATTTGTAAATTTTCAATATCAATTTCCTTAAAATATACATATTTCTTAGAAAAAAGTACGGCGGAAGGACATCCGGGAAGACAAAAGCCGGATGTTTCTTTTACTCAGCACTTTTTATAAAGGCTGCTCATTTAATGAACTAACTTTGATATTAGCAACGGTATCTAATTCTTTAAAAGATATGACTGACAAAGTTGATTTCTTAATTAACAGTAATTATTATAACATTTGTTTGGGGTTTTATAAAATAGTTACTTATATAATGTTTTAAAATAATTGTAGTTCCAATTATATAGATTAGAGTAGAGACCAGGCACAAGCGTGGATAAAGCGATAAGTTGTGAGTTTGATTCCCACTCGAGAAATAATATTTTCATTTCCTAGCTTTAATTCTGTTACTTAACTCGCAACGCTTTGAGAGATCGGCGGAAAGTGCTGAACGGAAGTTTTCTCTGCCCACCTTCTTCCTGTGCAGGATACAATATGAAGCAAAAAAAAACTAATCTCATCTTATTAAAGACCGGTGTTGAATTTCATTAATCACAATGTTCGAGACCTGATGGAAAATGGAGGACAGAGTGTCATAACACAAGCTTCTCTCTGCACTACCTCTACAAAATAGCGTAAATCTAAAGAAAAAAACCCAAAAATTATATTTATACCTGGAAATAATATATCTCTATAGCATTTATGTAGGTATTACTCATATGGTACTCATTTCCACAGGTACTTGGGTATCCGCAATCCACTTAAAAGTCGGCATCATTCCACTAAACGGCTGGTAGTCATCAAAATAGCGCTGGTGTGGCTGCTCAGCATGTTCGTCTCGAGCTCTATCACTGTTTTAGGTAAGTTGATTACATTTAATATTAAAAGGAATTTCATTATAGAAGAGAAATTAAAATAATTTAAATATATTTAATCTTTCACCCGAGCGGAGATTAAATCAATATCTTTGTGTCTGTATTAAGGCGTTATCTCACTCTGTTACAAAAAAATATATATAAAATAGTTTGCTTATATACTTATACTATACTTTTTACAAGACATGTGTAAGTATATGCAGAATATCGGCGGAGATGCATGAAGGTATAAAAGAATTGCATACTGAAACATACAATTGCATTTTTGAGTTGATCTTCACTGAATGGGTCTTGCCACTAGGTGCACTCTTACCTTCTTTGCCTTCAAGAAATTATATTTTAAGAAAGCAAGAAGTTAAATAAAATACATATAATCTTAGAATTTATTCCATTAAGCTTGTTACTGTCCAATTGAAGATGAAAGAAATTAAAAACATCTATTTGTAAAGGTTGAAACTCCACTGTTACTTCAAACGTGTTCTTTTTCTATTCAAATGAGATAATAATCAAGTTGACTTTGATCCTCGTTAAAACAGATTGTGCCTCTTAATTTTTGATTGACATTATACATTTCTATTGGGTTTTACTTTGTATTGTATATTTTAAAATATGATATACAATATTATTGTACAATGGAAGTAGACTTACTTCTATTCTTAAGAAGAATACCATAAATAAATTACATATAATGAGATGTTTATTTTTGCAAATGGACATATAAGGCAGAAATTAGTAATCTAGTGACGTGGTAATAGGTATTTAGCAAGCGTTTATTTAATTTGCCGTATCAGTGAAATGAAATTGCATATACCTAATTTATGTTGTTAGTCAAAATGGCCGCCGCAACAAAATGGCGGATTACAAATTACAAAACCCACCTAATATGAATATTAATTGAAACGCATTGGTTTGTAAAATACAATACACCTTGAAAAAAAAAATATCTAGGTAGCTTGTTCTTATGTTAATATTATATAAAATTATGATAAAACAAAAGCATTATGAAAATTGTGGCCACCTAGGAAAACTCTCCTTTTTCTTTTAAATAACCATATTTGGATTAGAACGTTCCATTCTGTTTACGTGCATTTTAGTTTGCGTTGTATAGGTCTGTGCACTAGCGGCGTTAGGGTAGGGCGAGCCTGGGCGACCGCCCTGGGGCGCCGGATAAAAAGGGCGCCGTAGACGCCCGTTAAGGGCGCTTTGCGCAAAGATGTCTTAAAATGGTCTTAAAATGACTAAGATTAAAAAAAAACAAAGTCACCGTCATCTTTAATACCTAAAAAAAAAACACTTTGAAAATAAAATTGCAGAAAACATAGACTTTGAATGCCTAATAAAAGAGTTCGCAGATAGAAAGGCTAGAAGAAGTGAATTTTTATTAGTTTTTGTAATTTTTTTTTAAATACATGGTTATTTCGTTGTACTCATTCCCTGTTTTGTATATTATTGAAATGTTGTTAGGGGGCGCCGGTAGTGCTAAAACCGGCCCTGGGTCTGTGAATAAAAATAATTGCAGCGTTGAGTTCCGGCACTCAACTAGCAATGCCTCAAGAATTAGGTGGAACGGCAGTTTCTTAATGGAGAACGGAGTATCTTAACACTAGGTTCCGAGGTCCCTCTACCTACCCAGTTATTAGCGTGATACAGCATGAAGATAAAAAAAGAATAATAATATTCTACAACAATTACGTGTATACGGGAAAACAACGAAATTAACATTCACAAAATTAACAAGCCGTCACAATTTAAATGTTCCAAGCTTTAATTTGCTTAACCTCTCGGAAAATCGGACAAAGCTATTCCGTTCAACTGTGTATTTTATATAAGAACCAGTGAGAGACATAATCTGGAATCGAATTTGGGACCCTTCGTATCTTTATGAGCGATTTCACTCGTAAATCTCTATTCATTATTTCCTTTTGATTTAGTGCTAAGAAGTTGCCGACGTTAATGTTTCTGAACTGGCTGGTTCGATAAGAAAATACAGCTGTATCTGTATATCAGGTTCTAAGGCCATCGAGGCGAAGTGGGATAGCATCTAACTGTTAATGTGATGGTTGTAGGCTCGATTTCGATCGAATTTGTAATGATGGTAGGAATAGAATTGTCTCTGAGGTAAAAAATCTGTAGTGTACCCCCTGCTATATACTGGATAGAGCCTGAAGCTGATTATTATAAAAAATAATTTTGAAAATTAACTGATATTTCAATTTACTTCTCAATATTAATATAAAAGAAACGGTAGAAGTTTTTTAATGTACCGTTGTGAAAATTCAAAGTGTAGTAGCGAGCCTTGCACTAAAATTTTGGCCTTAATAATTATGAAATTTAATAACACCGCGGGCGGCTCATTAAGAGCTCACGAAGTGCACTTTCGAGACTTAGAACGCTATGTAGTTTTCTTCTTACAATATTGCCGTATAGTTTCTGCTAGGGTTTTTTTTTTAATAACAGAGTAGAAAGAGGAAATAGTTAAGACTGCGTTTTCCACTTATCGCAAAATTTTTTATATATTGCGTGAAAAGATACTGTTCCACTACACTACTTTTCTTTTAACTACTATTATAACGGTTTTTTTTTTAAATCTAGGATTTCAATGTAACCCTAAACTGGGCTGGAAGACAAGCCAGGAAATATTTTGAATAAAATATCCTGAAAACATTTATATTTTAACATATATTCTAATTCTATTAAAACGGGTGCTACAAAACAAAAAACTTTTTAGGAAACATATAAGAATTTGAACGTGGCGGGAGTGGAACCCGCGCCTCTTGGAAACCTAGAGCTTTAACTAACTACGCCATACGTTCTCATCTAACTACGACGTCCTATTATTAATATATATGAACAATGGATTATATCACGAATACACTACAATGACGTCATATTCTGTAAATCAAAATTGGCTTTATTTGCTCCAAGCGCAGCTGTAATACAATAAGAGAAAATAAATGGTACAAAAGCAAAGATTTTTCAGTATAAAAGCTAGCTAGTGGAAGATTTTGTTATCTAAAATAAGCTTTCTTCAATAAATGGATTATCAAAGACAAGAATATTTATTTCGTTCGAATTAGTAATTCTTGAGATTGTAACCAAACAAACTTTTCAGTTTTTATAATATAGATATGATTTCAATCTAAAATTAGCTCAGCCCATTATAATTGTTTGAAAGGTCTGATGCTGAACGGGAAGAACTTCCTCTTTCATCTGTTTTCACTTCACCGTCTTCGCTCAGAGCTGTAATAATGTCTGTTGACTGACACTCAAAGTTTCCAAGTTTATTTATAGCGTTGCTTTTGTGAATCTTAGCAGAATCTTAGATATAAATGAATTGTTAAGTCTTTTGTAGTACTACGTAGTTGTGGCCAGTCGTGTTCAAGGCCATTACAAGTTGACTATCGGAATTCAACCCCGTGCTTTACCGCGTAACAAGCGCGCGATGAAATAAAAATATTAAATATTTAATTTCCTCGAGTGGGAATCGAATCCACAATCTGCCCCGTGTATAGCTACACACTTGTGCCCCTGAGCCACGACTGGCCCCTGTATAATATACGAGTATGATTATGGCAAATAATATATTATATTAAAAAATAAATGCTTATCATGTGTTCTATGTGACAGCTCTCATACATCACTAGCTAATGTGAGTTTGCAAATGTTTGTCATTGATGAAAGGTTGCTTGTAACAAAAATTATTTTAGTGTATATTTTTTAAAAATGCTTGCTTTTATTAATTTGTAAAAGAAGACGTGTCTTCTCCGTTTGGATAATTCTAAGCAATTATCTTTGGGTAGCGGAAATTTGTGAAAATCTATCAAAGATGCCAGTAACAATAAGTTATAACAAGCTCGTTTTGACGTAGGTTGATGAGAACGTATAGCTTAGTTGGTCAAAGCGCTTGGACGGTTTTAAAGGGGCGCGGGTTTAAATCCAAGTTATTTTTTTTATGTTTTCTAAAAAGCATTTTTCTTTCCTTAAAAAATATACACAATAATAAAAAATAAAATAATAAACCAACATATTCCAATTATAGTTAAATCAAGTTAACGGAGAATAAATCAATGAGTGCTACTACAAAGTCGTTAATCAATCATGGTCAAATTATGTTAAAAGATGTTCTCAACCCCGGCACCCCAATTAAGCGGTTATTAAGGGAAATCTATTTCCTTGTTTTTGGATGGAAATGGATTTTGGAAACTTTGATTAATTCGGTTACCCAGTTATTCTGAGAGCTCGCGAAGATTTTGTGTTATTAAAATATGTAGGAAGTAATAAGTTTTTATAAGTCTTTTGGTTTTTTCGAGGGTAGGAGGTCAAAAAGTTAATATAGTTATTTTTTTCGTCCAAAAGTTTTTTTATATAATAATCTAGTAAGAATAATTTAACAAGTGAATTTTCAACGAAAAATGATTTATTAAGTTACGATACCCATCAGCTAGTGTTTTTTTCCTGTGAAGAATAATATTTATATAATACATCAAGCAATAAACCTTTACTAGTACAACAAAGATAGTACTTCAGCATGAAATCAGTAAAAGAAACACTTACCTCTATGAATGAGATGTTTACTATGAAGATGAGTGAATTTCAGCAAGAACTAAGCAAATCCTCCTCTCCTATCACTACATCTTCTTTGGCAACCGACTTTAACAATTTTAAATCTTTTATACTCTCTGCACTGAATACCCTGCAAAAACAGGTGGAACTTATTAGCAGAGAGATGGATCGCAAAGAGATGCGTAGGCGAAGAAAAACGTTGCTTTTCCACGGTATTGCAGAGCAAAAATCTGAAGATTTGTTAGCAAGAGTTGTTACCGTTATTGGTGTTAATTTGGATTTATCCGATTTTCAACTGCCAATATTAAGTCCTCGTACAGGCTACGACGTCCTTCTGAAAAAGCACGTCCCATTGTTGTTAAATTTACAGATGTTACCACTCGAGATAAAGTCTGGCTTGCAAACACCAAACTAAAAGGGACTGGTATCGCGCAGTCGGAATTTTTAACGAAAACTTGACATAAGCTTTCACTTCAGGCGAGGCAGTTCTTCGGTATTAATAAATGCTGGACTAAAAATGGTAGCATACATGCAATCGCTTCTGACGGCTCCAGGTATGAAATCGAATGTTCTTCTGAGCTGCATAGCTTAGCAAAATTCAAGTCGCCACATAACAATGTTCCAGTTAATAAAATCACTCAAAAGGTAACAGGTGCACGTCCAAAACGACTTATAAAGAAACAATGATTTTATGTATGTTTACATTCTGCTTGTCAAACTGCATACTATAGTAGTATTTTTTATTATTTTCTTACTACCTACACGTTGTGTTATTTTTATACTAAAACAATTAAATGATTCTAAAACAGATTAAAAAAGTGAAACAGTTGTTAAACCTTTTTGTGTGTTAAGTGTTTTAGTTACTTTTACTAATATTATTTTCTTTTGGTTGTGTGTAAAACATATTTAATTATTTACTATTGTAGTATATTCATATGTTTAGATTTCTTTTTTTTTATGGCAACTGGCAGGTGGATAAAAGAATTTAGTTAATTCCAATACAATTATTTATATACAATTATTTATATTAAGTACTGACTTAATACATATTAGTCATTATATTAAAACTTTTTTTTTATAAACATTAAATATATATAACGTTGGTGTGAACGTTGGTGTTATCAAAAGATGTCAGAAGATCAGGATAGTGAGCCGGAATGCTCTGAGCATTTATGTGAACCACATTAAGATTTTTTGGATAAGGAGTGAAATGAGAGTTTAAAGTTTCATTTAAAGAGGGAAAACTCTGAAAGCTTATCTATGTCTATTGAAGAATTAGAAATTTCATTGATTACAAAATATATATATATATATATATATTATTATTAATTTCAGAAATCATCATCAGAAAATATCTCTAGATACATCCATGGCAAGCAGAAGTGCTAAGACACTCTGTTCCCCAATCTACCTCTAATTATCAGCATATCACGTGCGGAGTAGCGGAACTCAACGCCGCGCTTTGCCTTTTTATCAGGATTAAAAAATGAATATAACTTATGAGCCCACTCATGAGAATCGATCTAGCAATCACCTAGCGCCATGATAAAAATCATTACAAGTACCATATTTTTACGTTAACCCCTCTATACAGTAGGCAAGATTTTATTTGGGCTCAAGCTTGGCTCAGTTTATTTATGTGATATCATACATAACACAAGTATTTTTTTCTGGTGGCCTTATATTATATTACTCGGTGAAAGTGCAGATCTTCTCATCCATTTTCTTAATAAGATACTGAGCCAGCTGTGGCCGCAGGTGTTTCGTCTTCGATATAACGTATACAAGTCATATAATATTGTGCCTTAAAATTTTAATTGGTATAAAATTTATCTCATATTAATTATCTTCGTCGTGGCGCAGAGGCCCAAGGGTGTGACTGTAACGCGGCGGTTATGGGTTCGATCCCCACTCGAGGAGATGAAATATTAATTTAAATTTGTATTTCCGTATCATCCTTCGCTCTGGTATTAAGGCATGGTGCGGCGTTGAGTTCTGCCACTCAACACACAATGCCTCCAGAATGTAAATAGCAACACCGTGTTTACATTCAGAAGTCCTATAAAGATATCCTTAATTATGACCTAATTATGCAGAAACTGTATCATATTAATACAATTGTAAATTATAATTATGCGTGCACTATTATATTAGTAGGTAGACTTCGAGCAAGGTAGTCTGTTATATTAAGATTAGCTAATGTGTAATATACTCATAATATAAGGTATCTATACTAAGGCTTAGGTGTAAGCAACGTGACGGTTATAGGTTCAATTTGCATTCGGGGGAGTGAAAAAAATATATATTTTCATTACTTCGCTTTGGTGTTAGGTTAGGTTAGGCAAAGGCGCGACGTTGAGTTCTGCCTCTCAACACGCATTGAAAAGTTAATGGAAGTATACTTATTCAGAAAATGTATGAAAAAATGAATGAAATAGAATGAAGAACTGAAATTTCCTCGAGTGGGAATCGAACCGACAACCCGTTGCGTTATAAGTCTATAAAATAAGTAAAGTATAATTATATAAATTATAAAATGTAAAAGATAAATTCCAAAAGAAACAACCTCAAATGGCGTACAGGTACACTTTAAGTCGGTAACGATACAGACGTGATGAAAATAATATTGAAGTCCTTGTTACTTAATTGAACACCGCCGTACAACGGAAAATTATATTATATACCAAATTTAAATTATATTATATACCTTTTATAATTACTCTTTTTTGAGGTTGGTTGAAAAGAAATGCAACGATCAGGAATCTCACCTCTGACATCAATTTAAAAAGTTTTTGCTCGTAACTATTACAGTATAATCAATTTTTTAACAAAAAAAACAAACTTTCTAAATTTTCAAAGGATCCCATAATCGGAACCTAACCAAACTTTCACCAAGTTATCCTTGAAGTGTATCCTTTCAAATAAAATCATCAAAATCGGTTGGCGCGACATTGACTTATTCGTCTATTTGTCGCGCACATACCTAATGCAAATGTAAGACTTATGTGATTTTCTCATAGATACAATTGTCAGACATAAACCAAAAAAAATGGGACCATTCAGGAAGCTTCACCTTTCAAAACAAAAAAAAAATTTCAAAATCGGTTCACCCAGTCAAAAGTTATGAGGTAACAAACATAAAAAAAATAATAATAATAAAAAAAAATAATAAAAAAAAAATACAGTCGAATTGATAACCTCCTTTTCTTACAGAAGTCGGTTAAAAAATGGGAGCAAAAGAAACTAAGTTATAAATACAAATATTTTCTATTTATTTCAGCAACCGCACTGTGATTTATATAATATATTCTAGATATTTCTGTTTTGATATTTTCTTAAAACCAAAAACATATTTTTTTTTCATTTATCCTCCTTCCTTATAAAGTCTACGTGGTTTAATTACCAAAAACACTCACGTATGCAAGTGCAGGAAATAGTAAATATAAACGAAGTCGGTTTTTCTTAGTACCTATATTTTTAACATTTTTTTTATTATGTTTGTAACTCTCTGTATAATATGTCTCACAGTCACCTTTATGAGATTTTCCGAGATTTACTGTGTCCGTTGGCCGCTGTGCGTTTATATTTTAAGAAAACATAAATAAAATCGAGCTTATATAAGATTTTAGATTGTTTATATAACTGGCAAAAGATCATCTCGAATTCGGCGGAAAGTGGGGTAGGGAAGTGTAATAATGGGAACGATGTGTCTTAGCACTAGGTTCTTAGGTTCCCTCTGCCTACCCTGCTATGTGTGGGATACATCGTAAAGCTAATATAAATTCCATTTTATCAATATTAAACCAGAGCTCTTACTATTTACAATAGGAATAGGAACAAAAAGGGGTTGATAACAACAGCCAGACAAAAGGGACCCAAAATCTTTTATATATAGAAGGACTATGTATATCAATCAGATCATAAATCACAATGCACAGCCAACATTCTCTTAAAAGGATTCTATAGTCTTACCTTCCGTTTCATCAGTCTTGCGGTGGAACCTGAAAGGGGTGTGGTTTAGAGCATCTATTAATTTAAAACAAATAGATATATACTAATTTACTGTAAAATATTTGTAAGTGTGTGGGTTCAACCCCCACTCGAGGAAATGAAATATTTAATTTTATACATATTTACATTTCTTCGCTCTGGTGTCGAAGCAAAACGCGGTGTTGAGTTTCGCCACTCATCATGCGATGCATTCAGAAATCGGCGGAAAATAGGGAACTGAGTTTCTTAACACTAGGTTCCCAGGTTCCCTTTGTCTACCCCGCTATGCGCAGAATACAGCGTACTAAACTAAGAAAAAATACTTCTAAGTTTAACTATAAGACACATTATTTTCACACTTTCAAAGTGTGACATTTCATGAAATATCTTATGTAGTAATAACATTTAAAAAATAACACTCCTGCTGACATTAATCTTGGAGAGTTTCATTATTTTGTCAGGCAGATAAAAAATTGAGGCTACATTTTAAGAATATTTTTAAAATGAAAGAAATATTTTAGCTTTATTTTTCTTAGTTGAAATGGTTACTAGACTAGAGCCATTAGAAGGATATTTTTAATATTATTTTTTCATTTCATTATTTCTTATAGTAAATTTTGGTTAAAGATGAGATGAGAGAACGTGGAGTTACGAGACGTTCTTATATAATTTACATAAGTGTACATATATTTTATTTTCATCTATTATTGTTTTTTTTTGCTTCACGGTGTATCCTGCAAGTAGCAGTGGAGAATGACAAACGGAGAGTCTTAACACTATGTTCTCTCTGCCTACATTGGCTTTTGTGGAATAAAGCTTGAAACTGAACACACATATATATTTTAGAGAAAATCTTTAACATGATTTGTTTTTCCGTTAATTTAATTTAATTTTTTTTTATTTTTGTTAAAATACGTATTTAATAATGAAACCTATTTAACAAGACAGGAATAAAATATATTAAACACCAGAAACCCATCAACAAGTAAAGGCTATTTTTAAAACAATATTTTTTTTATAAAAAGTATCCTACGTCCTTTCCCATATCTCTAAGGCGCATCATAATCGGTTGACACACAAACTTACATTCACATTTATAATATCAGTATGATATACATATCCTCGAATAATAATAAAAACCATAATAACGGACCAGGAAGCACTAGGCTTAAAAATTCATTTACATTGCACCATATCAGCTTTAGTTACTGAAGGTGATAAGATAAATTCAGTCGTTAATATCACAAAATATGTGTAAAAAAGGATATTTTATTTATTTTCTTAACATTTAATTAAACTTCACGCTGTATCCCGCTAACAGCAGGATAAGCAGAGGTAACCTGGTGTTAAGACACTCCGTTCCCCACTTTCTGCCGAATTTACAAATTAAAGAAAAAAACACTTTTAAATAAAATATTTTTACATGTTACATTATTTTTTTATAGTTATAAATTATAACCAATTCAGCAGTAACTTAAAAAGACAATTTCATGAATGGTCTTCCAAGTCACCGGTTGTGAGCCAATAAAAATTTAATATAAGCATATTTTAGTAAGTAAGCATAGTCTAGAAACGTGAAAAGGTCAAGAATCGTGGAGTTTCGAAGAAAGGCTTATTTCAGAATACGTTGTAAATATGTAACGTTGCAATGAAAATGCAAAGAATATTTGCTAGTATTGAAATGTATGAAAAATCTTTACTGAAAACCTCAAAAGTCCAAGTAAAGGATTCTAATGTTTAATATTATAGAAATAGATATCAATTTCGTTTCAGTGAACTAAATTATATTGTGGGCTTCTGTGGTATTTACATGTTAGTAAGTTGAATATGCAAAGGATGGAGTCGTTTTAAATATGATTATATTTATTTTATTCTCCATATACGTAGTGGCTTGGTGGGAATGAATCTAGGCAATGGTTTAAGATTCAAAACCAACTAGGAACTGTTTATATTTAATACTAGAGCACCTCGCCATGCTCAAGGCAGGCAGACGGAACCTGGGAACCTACCAGTTAAGACAATCCGCTTCCCATTAAAACACGTTCCCCACTTTTCCACTGAGTTGGATGGTGGAACACAACGCCGCGATTTGAAATGTTCTCGGGGAAATTAATATAAAATATTAAATTCATTTCCCTGAGTGGGAATCGAACCCACATCCTAGGCCTTACAATCTTACATAATGCAATCTGACTTTGTTAATTTTTCTACCATAGAAAAAAAAAATGGATATTATATTTATATACTTATTAAAGGTCCTTTTGCAGGTCTCATCAACAGAACGAACATCATGCCAACGCCGGATCTCTGCGTAATAAACAACCGCTTGTTCTGGATATTTGGGTCTCTGGTGGCCTTCTATATTCCTATGTTCATGATGGTCGTATCTTTTGCGTTGACTGTACAGCTGTTGAAGAGGCAGGCTAGGTTAGCAGCTACTCCTGTACCTGGAGGGACTCAGAGAAGGTAATTCGTTTGTATTCTAGTCGTTAGTATATATACTATATATGCCTTATAGAGTACTACAACGTAGAAAAGTTAAGCTTGAGGGCGTAAGCACTCATTTTATATAACATGAAATACAAATATAAATTTGTAATGATTTTCAAAATAAAATCCATAATTGGAGGCCCACGGAAAGTTTCCTATAGGTTTTAATTACGAGTTGAATTTCATACAAAATGTAGAAAAAAAAGATGTATAAATACACGTATCTTTTACGACTTACCGATCTTGAGATAAATGGTCTTGAAAGACGGACAGACAAAGAATAAAGTGAAGTGATTTTCAGGTAAGGAACCCTAAAAATTACATTAAGAAAGTCTCTTAAGAATTTGAAAAGCAAATAATAGCTTTGTTTTTGTTGTTTATTGTTTGTAATAAAAATGAATTTCTAAGATTTTGCCCAATAGAGAGCTATACACCTCATTTTACTTGGATAGGTGTTGAATATTAAGAAATTTTATCTCAAGTCACTGAAGTATAAAGTAAGCTTAAAATAAATATTATTTTGTAGACTAGTATTTCAGCTAAGATAAAATGGTTTCGTGTGTATTTTATGAATTTGCAGTATTTTGCTGGATAAGTGGGAAGTATTTAATAAAATATATAAAATATCACTTTAGTTTCTGCTTGCCTAAATAAAAAAAATGTCGGTACTTGGGAAGGGAGTTGATCTATCTACGAGTGCTACTTTTAACGGTCAAATGCTTCACCACTCTGGTGCCATGGTCATATAATATTAGCAGAATTTCAACTTCAGAATCAGCTTTTATTGTATGAAATCCGCGATATAAAGACGATATAAAGACGAAGAGATATCGGCGTCGCGGACTGAGCGCGACGATTGTGGGTTCGATTCCCACACGGGGAAATGAAATATTTATCATTTTCATTATTTTCACTCTGGTGACAAGATAAATACGATAAGGGAAACATCGTTGAGTTACGCAATTTGATAGGAAATGTCTCGAAAATACACCGGAAGGTGGTAAACGGAGTGCTGTGTACACTAGGTTTCCACTGCCATATAGCGTAAAGCCTATTAATATTAAAACTCCCTATTATTTAAAAAAACATATATATTTTTACGTATATATATTTATAAAGCCAGCTTAGTTAGAAAATATTCCAACTAAGCATGAAAGTTTTGTTTACATTTGGCCTTGTTTTCGAGCCAGGATTGTCTAACACTGAAACGTTGCTTTAGAACTGTAAATTTCTTAATACATCTCTCGCTTTAGTGACTAAGCCTAAGCCTATTTTTTGGACAATGATCCAAGATTCGCAGGTTCGATTCTTATTACATTTTTTTTATACGTTTTTTACAAGCTTTTATTTTGACTTGCCGTATAGAATGTAATAGAGTGTACCAAGACCAAGCGCGGCATAGAGTTCCGTCACTCAACACGCAATGCCTCGAGAAAACGGAGCAAAATGGGAAGCGGAGTGTCTTACCACTAAGCTTAACACTAAACTTCCTCCTCTGCTATATGCGGGATACAGCGTGAAGCTGAAAAAAGAATAATAATAATAATACTTTATTGCACATGAAAAGAAAAATATATATATATATATATATAAAATTTACACAAAAAAAAAGAAGAAAAAGAAGGATACATAGGTACTTAAATTAACATGTGCAATGGCGGCCTTATCACTGCAAGTGATCTCTTACAGGCAACCATTAAAAGTGCAGGACTTATGCAAGAAATTATAGTAAGGCGCAAAAAGTATTACTTAACAAAGTAAAAAATAAATAAATAATATGTATACATTTAAATAACATGAATAATATAATAATTAATACACTCTAATATTATATTGTCAAGAGCATATTGTGTTGGGCTCATTACTTTCAGATAAAAGCTCATATAGTTTCCTTAAAAGCTCCGTAGAAACAGACATAATATGACGTAGAAGCTCCTAGTTTAAAATCGTTAGTTTTATTACCTTAAGGCCAGTCGAAGTGCCCGTGCCTTTTTTATTTTATCAAAGTTCGTTTAGTGTGGCGTACTTCATTTTGGGATAATTTAAACTGTCCTTATGTCTAGAGGGGTTGGGTGAGACCCCTACCGACAATCTTTTTTTTTTAATTTTTTTTTCCCCTTAATGATTTGGTTTCTGTTAGTTTCTATTCTTATTATTTACCTAATTACTTACTTGTTTTAGTTTCTATTACATATATAACTGTCTTATATATAATTATTTTATACATGCTAGATTGTGGATTCGATGTCCCATCACTCAAGGAAATTAAATATTTATTCAAATGTATATTTATTTCTTCTCATTGGTGTCGAAGCAAAGCGCGGCTTTAGATTTCGCCACTCAACAAACAATGCCTCTAGAATTCGGCTGAAAATAGGGAACGGCCTTCAGCAGCAGGTGAGCCTTGGGAAATCTAGTGTTAAACACTAAATTTCCCCAGCTGCCAGACTGCGTGTTCTTTTTACCAGAGTGAAGAAAATGAATATCACATTTTATCGATCGGAAATTGAACCCACAATCGTCATGTATATATTTTATGCTATTTAACTTAATATTTTTGAATAGTTAATAAATCCTAAAAGGGTTCCATTTTTTTCTTTTGAGGTACGAAAATCCTTAAAAAACAACAACAACTAATACATAGTATAAGTAATTTTCATAAACATTGAAGGTAGCAACGTTGAAAATTTGCAATATTACAATATTGCGGGCAATATAAGGTTATTTCGTTCCATAAAACCTCCGTCGTTATGGGATTAAGAGAAGCCACCGATCCATCATTCGCTAAGTTTGCTCCTCTGTTGTTTTCATGTTTAAATTAAATTAATAATAACTGTCAATTAATAAAAAAATAAGCCGTGGAATCGATATGGAATCGATATGGATGCCGATCGAAAATGCCGATTGTGGCGAAGAAGCAATGCCTGCGAATGTCACATTTTTAGAATTCCGTACATGAAAAGGAAAGGGAACTCTGTCTCTGTTAGGAGCATTTTTCTCAAAGATGTATTTCTATAGTCCTTTGGAGCTCAGAAAAAAATATCGTATATCAATCAAAAGAAACGAGCATTTACACTTTTATTTCTGTATATTGTATGATCATCAATACGTATCGAGTACTTGTTGATCTAGAATTAGGAAATTTGGCAAGGAGTGAGACTTTATACTGCGAATAAAGAAATAACTCAAAGAAAAAAAATGAACGAGCTTGCAAATATGTACTTTCTGTTGACCCACAACGATGCAATTACGGGACCCGTCATGGACAAATCCGACTCGCACTTGACGTTTATTTATAACATATTACTAGACCTTTCTTACTTAGCCAAAATAAAAAAAACCACAAGAGCTTAAAAAAAGGACTTTACAAATTCAACACATATATTTTCCAGAGCCTTCTGCAAAAACATTGACATACCAACCCCAATGGCCTTGAACCATCATTCTTATCGACAATCGAAGTCGTGTATAGTAAACTTCTTTGGCAGTGTAGGCTGATGGATGCGGGGTATTATTCAGCTTCGTCCGTTGTTTGGACCGAAGCCAGAATATATTATTGCAAGTACCTTTTCTTAAGTATTATGTAAATTGTATTCGTATGTATCTTCGTGTGGCTTATTCGTTTATTTTTTGGGAGAATGGAAAAAATGTGAACGGTATATTTTTGTGTAATATTAAAACAGAAAATTGTAATATTATAAATTTAAAATGTTCTTTAATTATTTCCATTTACAATTACTTTAATTTTTTTGGCGTAGCGTTTCACCACTTAATATATCTATATACAGTATCTCAAATTCGTTCGGAAAATAAGAACTTCCCCTGAATTCCTCTAAATTCTGCAGGCATTGCATTGATTGAAAGGAATAAATGTAGGATACTATGATATAATGAATGATAAGTAACTGTCAACTCGATGAAGGGTGGGAACTTGTGAGTTCAATCTCCACTCGGAGAATGATTACATTTGATAATTTTCATTTCCTCGCCCTAATTTGTTTTTCACCAGTACGGTAGAGCTGTTGTATACAGCCACGACTGAAATAATTTTTTGCTAGAACCGAACCTACAACCATTGCGTATATATAAAGTAATCTCAATTAAAACCATATATAATAAATAAATAAAAATAAAAATACTTTATTTGCTTAACAGATTTTACACAAAAATAATTGTTACAGAGATCTCCTTTTAAGCAAGTAATGTCTGTATTAGGAGACCCCGGTCTTCCAATATAATATCTAAAATATCTGCTATTAATATCTGCTTTAACATTAAACTAAAAAAAAAACAGAAAAAGAAACATTTTACAAATAAAATAAATTAATTGCTTTGTACATAAATATATAAGTTAGGTTCTTTCCAGGTAGGTAGGCGTCTTTTTGTGTATATGATTTCATAAGTGTATATATAATAATATTAATGTGTATAGTTTACTATGTGATAATACTAATGCTAAGCAATTTCTTTCGTATATTTATATTTGTATTGTCCACTAGTGGTCCATAAATAATGATTTTATGGCGCGCGCTATAACAAGAGTTAATGATGATTGTTTTCCGAAGGCTCTATGGAGAATAGTATGTCATTTTATGAGACCAGAACATAGAGTTTGACACTAAAAGATTCCATTTCCAGTTATTTTATTTTTTCCGCTTTAGTTATGCAAAGTAATGGAGGAAGTGTAAAACTAATACGACTAACATATATATTATCTTTTTTTTCCCCCTAGCCTGCGCCATCCCATTGTTGGGGAAAGGCCTCTCTCCACTTCTTCCATTCTGGTCGATTTCGCGCTATTGAGCACCAGTCAGGCCTATAATGGTTCAGCTCGTCTCGCCATCTCCGTTTTGGTCTGCCAATTCTCCTTTTAGAGCTTGGAATCCACTTGGTAGAAGATTGTAGGCTGCTTAGCCATATGCAAAGTTGAGGCTCATTTGGAACAGTTGGTGTCAGAATAGGGCATTAACTCAATCTGGTAGTAAGTACTATTTACTATTTACCTACCAACCCGCAGTAGACAAGCTTGGTAGGTTAAAAGTCTATCCCTCTCCATTCAACCATGATATATTATCATGTTAAAATAATTTTATTTTCACTGCTTTAAAACGTTATTATTTAATTTATGTCCCCACTTGACGAAGTCCAGCATTGACTTTTGCTACTCAATTCACAATGTTTTGAAAATTCTTTAGAAAATGGGAAACGGAGTGTCTTAACACTGTGATCTATCTTCCAAATCCTAGTATATGAGAAAAAAAAAGTGAAATTGCAAGTGTTATTAATATAGAAATAGCAAAACAATAACTAAGATACAATATTTGTTTTAAAGATTGTGTTGGGCTGCTTCGAGTGGTCTGTCGTACTGTAGAACAGGTTGTGTACACACTCGTATACTCTCGTTCCTATATTGTCAATATTTGACATATTGTCATATCTTTTTCTTTGGAGATTTTCTTTATTAAGTAAACTTGGACTATATTTTCTATTCCCAAATCTCATCGTATCATTTATCTTATTTTTAGGATTCTATAGACAAAAGGCAAAAAACTAAGCTTTTATAATTTCATCTTGTGGATCTCTTTTCGTCCATCCATGTCAGTCATTTTACTCTGAGGCATATAGATAGACTGTATGACAGAAATTTAGAAGTTGAGGCTAAAAAAGAATTCAAAATACTATAGAATTTTAATAATAATTTTACTATAGAAAACGGGAAACGGAAGCATTGTAATAAGGAACAGAGTTATTACTAGCTTCCCAACTCCCCCTCTGCCTACCCCCTGTTTTGTGCGGGATACAGCGTGAAGAACGAAGAACCATACTCTAACAATAAAATATATAATAAATGTTGGGAACAAGCTCAGAAATATTTATAAATATTTCAAAAAGTAATATTTTCGTTTCTACCAAAAGTTTAGCAAATCCCTGTCTTCATTTTCCTATTCATCTGTCATTAGTTTTGATTTATATTGGCAACTTCGATGAACATGGACTTTTCGATATTATAAGGTCGTATTTATAAATACCATTTATATCTATTAAACCAATCTTCGCTTCTCATTTGAAGAAATTCAATAATATTTTCATTTTTCCGTTCTGGTAACGAGGCAAAGCTCGGTATTTAGTGTCGCTATTGAATACGCAACGCTTCTGTAACTCAGGCAGAAAGTGAGGAATGGAAGTGTCTTAATGGGAACAGCTTCTCACTAGGTTGCCAGGTTTCCTCTGCTCACACGGCTATGTGTATGTATTACCAAGCCTAAAATGTGATATATTATTTTCAAGATAGCCCAATTAGCTCTGTACGATATTTTAATTTTTATAATCCTCTTTAATGCAGATTATAACTTTATGTAATAAACAAACAACCAAACTTACTTCTAGATTTGCAATATTAGTTGGATTTATTGAAGTTCTGTCTACAAATGATAACTTTCGGTATGTGAAACTTGATATGTAGAAGTTCCTTATTTGATTATCCCAGGTATAAGTTTCTAAATACAATTATTTGATAGCTGAGTGTATCTCTCTACAGACTCAACGTCGGACTTTGTCTATTAGTTCAGGTAAATGAAACTTTATCCCCCCGAGTAAGGAACTCAGAACTATCGCTTTGTAGTTAGACCGTTGTTTCACTGCGCTAAAGCGACATAAACGCTATTTTAATTACCTGCTGAGATAAATATGATATTTCTCTAAGACTTTTGCTACGAAGAGGCATTACTTCTGAATGTAAGCGCGACGATTGTGGGTTCGATTTCGATATAGGGAAATGAGTTATTTTCATTTCACCATTTTGAAGAAGATAACACAGCGTTTAATATAATGTTATTATATAGTTATTAAGTTATTTTTCTTTTATTTTTATATAACCTTTAAAAGTGTGTATTTTTTATATAAAATATTACAAGAAAAGATAGCATCGTCGCTTTGTTCAAACATTCCTATATTGTAATACAAAAGAGAATTTTACACATTCATGTGGTTGAGACAAAGTAAGCTAATGACTAAACAAAAACTCTTGTACGTTTTAAGTACAGTCTTTACAAAATTAAATTAGGTGTTCCATGTTTTTACTATTTTTCGGACCATCAAGGCCCAGTGGTGCAATAGTGGACGATGGTTATAGGTTTGGGGCCCACTGGGGAAAATATTTTCGTATCCCTGCTCTACCAATATAGGTGAGCGAAGAACAGAGTGCCTTGACACTAGATTCTCTCTGCCTTCATTAAGACCCTTTCGTTCTCCATTTTTCACCAAATTCTGAAGGCAATGCGTGTTGAATTTCGCTTTGACTCAAGACCAGCGTTAGGAAATGAAAATATTAAAAAAATAATTTTCTATCTCCTTTCCTCGAGTGGGAATTGAACCCCCAACAGCTTACAGTCGCCCTGAACAATGTGTGTTTTAAAAATCGATATTATGTAAAGTAACATGGCGTATAAGGTTTCGCATGTCATGAACTTTTAATTTATATTTAATGGCTCAGCGAAAAATATCTATTGTTGAGGAATTTCCACCCTTAATGTACTCGCTTATATTTTCTCCTTATTTTTTACTGTTTTTTATGTTCCAATATGTGTACCTATCGACGTAATGACGTATTTCTTCCTTTTCTCCGTATTTTGAGGATGATTGAGAGCAGCGGTGCTGTTTTGGGTTTGATTCCTAGGAAATAGACTTTTTAACATTTTAATATTTTCATTCTAGGAATTCGGCGGAAAGTGGGCAACAGAAGTGTTTTAATGGGAACGAAGGTTCCAAGGTTTCTTCTGGGTACCCTGCTATGTGCGGGATACAATGTGAACCGTGTTTGCATAAAATAATCCTGGTATACCCTTGTATAAGTATAATATACTACGAATGACATTATTATTTTTTAAGCCTTAACTTACTCCGTTCGCTTAATTTTCGAGACATTATGTATGGAGTGGCGGAACTCAACGCTGGGCTTTGTCCTGTTACCCTAGTAACACACATCCTAATGAGGGAATTGTAAATAATTCGTTCCTCCTAATGGAAGTCAAAGCTGTACTGTGCCAGTACGACGGAATCACCTTTGAAAAATTCCATTATATTACATGACCATGATGTTAAAGATTTTTTATTTCTTGTCATGTCACTGTAGGTTAAGTTCATATTGTGAGCATGGCGGTATTGTGAGATGAGCATTCAGTTAAGATACCCAGTCACAGACTAGAACCCTTATCTCATGACTAAGCAATAAAACTAATAGTTTCAGTTTATTATTTATTATATTTTAGTATATTTAATATTTCAAGGAATATAAATTAAACAGACAAGGAGTGGAGTGCATGTTGAGTAGCGGAACTTAACGCCGCGCTTTGCCTCGTTACCAGAGCGAGAAAGAAAAATATTAAATATTTTAGTCCCCCGAGTGGAAATCGAAACCAATACCGCCCTTGCCCCTGCACCACGAGGGCTATTTTTAATTTGTTGTTTTTTACACAAGTTATTATAAAGCATTTTTTCTTAGGCAATGCGGTGGCTTATACGACAACGGGCCCTTACAATGTGTGAGGCGACTCGGCGCCAGGAGCTCTCCTGATCTGTCACCTAGCGTTTCCAGACAACTGACCTGGCGTGTTACATCTACTTCACGGTAAGATTTTGATATTTAGACAGCTTCACGCTTTTTCCCGCATAGCTGGACAGGTAGAAGGAATCTTGCGTTTCCCACTTCCCACCCAGTTCCATTAGGCATTAGGTATTGTGGCTTTGAGACAGGAAATGATAATAGTTTATTCCCCCGAGTGTAAATATTCCCGCGTTTATTTACAGTCTGATGCAGTGATGTTGTACCACATAGCGTAGAATAGCTAAGATAAACAGGAGACTGAGACTGACAAATTATTTTAAACAAAAAGGATTTACTTAGTTCTATGAGTTAATTGCGAATTCGTATACAGATTAAAAATAAGATTAAAGACAAAATTGAAAATAATTCTCTATAAAATTATAGAATAAAAAAAAAATTGAAAATAGTATTTTAGTTATTTCAAAATAACAAAAAAATATAAAAATAAAACATAAAATTATTGGTGAAATTAAGTAATTGGGCGTCGATTTAAAATAAAATGTTGTTTTTAAAACCTCTAAATATACCTACTTGTTACGTATTTGAACAAAATTTCATGATAATCGATTCAGTAGTTTTGATGTGAAAGCATAACAAACAAACTTATATTCGCATTTATAATATTAGTATGTTAAAAAAATGCTACTTGTTATTTATGAATAACCCTTCGGTTGAAGGCGACAGGGTCTCTAGTATTTCTCATATTAGCTCCCATTAAATAATAAATTTTAATATTTCTTCTATAAAATACATCATTTAGGGCAACCGTTATGCACGAGCACGACGCCGCCGTAAGCTTTTATACAAGTATAAGAATGCATAGTGTATACTTGCATTTTAAATTATTATTTACCTACTTACAAAAAAGAGCTTTTAAATAAGTTTCTTGAAATTGTAAACTTTCTTTGTTGAGACTGTAAACATGACAGGTCGTGAATTCGATTCCCACTCGAAGAAATTACATATTTAATATTTTGATTATTTTGATTTTCGTTGAGTTCCGCCACTCAAAACGGTTGAATGAGGTAGGTTCCCAGGTTCCCTCTGTCTACACTGCTATAATAAGTTAAAATAAATGTAAAATTTCTACAGTAATGATATAGTTGTCTGGTGATACATAATATGTTGTACGTCTGGAACGTATTTAACTACTATAGTAGACATCATGTATAAATGAACGAAGCAGGTCAAACTCATTAATTCTATTCTACATACTACTACAATAAATCAACGTTATAGATGTAATACTAGTATAAATTGACATATAGCTATACAATTAAAACTAAGAGGATATTGTACAATTTTCTTCATATAAATGATAAAATGTAGTTCTAGTCAGAGTTGGTGTGTTTTATGTACATATATTATCTTGGTAGGAATGTAAAGCACTAATTCAAACCTACACATATCAGATAGGCATAGAGTGCGTCTAGATATTCCCTTATATTACTAAGACTGACTGTCTATCTGTTTGTCCGTCTAGTCTATTTTATCTCGAATAATACAAATATAATAATAATATTTATTTTAATACATTTAATTATAAGTTTGAATTTTCTTTAAATTAATTGTTTATTTGAAGAAAAGTTTTTTTTTGGTTGGTCAAACATTTTTAATTAAACAATTGATGCTATTTATAACCTCTTTGTAAACGTAATTTTTATTATATTCTATTTGTTCAAGCTTTGATCTTTTGAAGCACTCTCTAACGTTAAATTTCATTAGAGTGTTATTTTAAAGGTAATTTAGTGGAAATTCAAACGATTGATATTTGAATATGTAATACGAATTTGTGGTCTTATATTTCTAAAGGATTTACATAATAGCCGTTGATATAATTTTTGTAAATCTCATACAATATTAAATTCATTATAATATTGTAAAAAGCTAAAAAAGATATATAATATTCTGCTTTTATTTATATGTACACGTTTTAACCTGCTAATTTTGTATGCAACTGTTCTTCTTCTTCCTGGCATTAATCCCGGCTATTACCAGGGTCTGCCTTCCTACTCAACCTACTCCACTTTGCACGGTCTTTTGCTTCCTCGGTGGTTAAACCATTGGCTCTCATGTCCTGCATCACGACATCCAACCAGCGCTTCCTTGGGCATCCGGGAGGTCGCGCCCCAGGAACTGGTATAGCAAGNTTTTGCGTCCTCGGTGGTTAGACCATTGGCTCTCATGTCCTGCATCACGACATCCAACCAGCGCTTCCTTGGGCATCCGGGAGGTCGCGCCCCAGGAACTGGTATAGCAAGGCACTTGCGTCCGACATAGTTCTTAGGCCGGCGCGTGACGTGGCCAAACCATCTCAGGCGACGCTCTTGGAACTTATCCGCTACGTCACGGACCCCAAGACTGCCTCGAATGAATGCGTTGTGTATGCGGTCAGACCGCGTTACCCCGCATATCCACATCAGCATCTTCATTTCCGTGACGTGAAGCTCCTGAGTATGGCGAGATAGTGCCGGCCAACATTCGCTGCCGTATAAAAGAACCGGTCGGACGATGCTCTTGTATATCAGCCGCAGGTCGCAGACCACACCATTGACCTTCCGCCATTTGGCCCAGGAAGCGCTTACCCGGCCATGGACATCGTGATCGATGCCTCCAGACTCGTGCATAACGGATCCAAGGTACCTGAACTTCTCCGACTTAACGGCTGGCTCAGGACCTATAAGGATGGTGCTCGAGTCCGGGCTCCCGCAGGCCATGTACTCTGTCTTCGACACATTAATCTGGAAGGATCTAGTGTCGCCAACAGCAGTCCTAACCATAGAAGCGGAATCGTGGTACATGTCTCTGATAATCTCAATATAGGCCTCAGGGATCCCTTTGGATCGCAATGCCCGGCACGACTGACGAGGCACACATTCAAAGGCCTACTGCAGATCTAAAAAGGCCACATGGAGAGTTCTCTTTTTTTCCCTGTATGCCTCCATCAAAGTTCTGAGGGCAAAAACGGCGTCCATAGTGCCCGATCCAGGCTGAAATCCATATTGAGACTCAGAGACAGCTAACCTGCTAATTTTGTATGCAACTTTATAAGAAAATTTATACAATTTTCTACCCGAAATAGATTTTCCTTATTGTGAAAAAAAAAAAAATTTTTTTTTAAAATCTAAATACATTTCTTCTTGTTACAGACCACAACGTAATAAAATAAGTTTGAGTGTATCCCATCCTCAACTGAGCTATATGAACGGTTGCAGCAATGGGACAGGATCCAGTTCCTCCAGACGAGGTCGAGATGTAGCTACGCAGACTCCACCCAGTATAGCTGCTGAAACTAGGCGGGCCAGGCTGAAACCTTTGAAAATATCTTTGGCAGCACCCAATGCTTTGTCTTTGAGGTATTAACTTGAGTTACTTGGAAACATATTGGCTACTTGAAACAGGGTATTTTAGCACTAGGTTCCCAGGTTTCTTCCGCTTATGAAGTTATGGGATGCCTACAGTTTGAAGCTGAAAGGAAAAAGTCCCGCTTAAGTCCGCTCCCGCAATATGAGGGTCTTCAAAACCAGAGTGAATAGGTATCTGCTAGGCAAGCGTGCACCACCGTAGATCGCATCAACGTCACCAGACTTGAAGCGGTCAAACGCAAGACTATTTAATATTTAAATAAAAGAAGCTTTTTTGAGAGTCAGTTGTGGGGTAAGTAACTTTATTTCGTCACGATGAAATATTGAGGTCATCATGGTAGAGTATCTGAGTGTAATCGCGGCGTTGAGTTCCGCCAATACTAATCTATCTCTTCAATGCCAACAATCAATCTATTAAGTCAACTTTGCCTTCCCTGCTATATGGGGATACAGCGTGAAGTAAAAGGAAATAACTTAATATTTAGTTATTCTGTCAATAAAAAAGGATTTATATAATTGTGTGATACTGTGATGAGACTACATTGCTTGTTCGAATTAATTCTACAAGTATTTCATAAATATTTTCTTCCAAACATTAACCATTCCAATAGTTTTAATTCCTATAGCATTCTAGTCAAATTATTGAAGAAATGATAAATATTTTCTGTGAATAGTTCAATTTATCAAGATTATTTAATATTATTTGTTTAATAAGGCCTTCGTGGCTCGGTGGTCAAGAGTGTGACTAAGCCTGACGTAGTGTCTTAACACTATGTCAGTTTAGATGCAGGATACAGGAAGAAGCTAAAAATAAATCACTAAGCTTTTCCTGCTTTCTCTGCTATATACTGGCTAAAGCGTTAAGCTTAAAAACGTAATATATCATAATTTTTATCATTCGTAGTGGGCAAAGAGTATTTTAACACTAGGTTTCCTCTGCCTACTCTACTATATACTCGTCCGTGATACAGCGTGAAACTTAAATAAACATTTGTTTACAATTGTGTTCTCATATTTGAATAAATTACATGTTTAAGCTAGTAATTAAGAGCAACAGGCACATGTCACACTATCCCTCACATTATCCCTCAAGATTGACGTCGCTTTGAATAACCTGTCTACATAGCGAACGAAATTGGAATATTTTAATATATGTTATATTATGAATATTTATATGAAAAATGTAGGTGTTTCTTAGTCGTTAGTAACAATTACCACTGTGGCGAAGTAAAAAAAAAACTCTAATTTAGATTCATTTACCAATCTGGGTAATCATATATATGAATAAATAACAGAAAGGGTAGAACAGAGTGTCATAACACTAGGTTCACTCTACACTACCTACTAAATAATGACTCGCATAATATTTTATACTTCCAAGCAATTTTTCTTAAGACCATTTAACTTTAACCTTTTGAATAATAAAATAAATGTTATAAACATTCAAATTCCTAATTTATGAATCTCTGGACGAATATAACCGCGAAGCGAATAGTTAACGTTGTTTTAATATTTTGTGGATACGATTATGAGGGCAGGGCTAAAACAGTTAGCTGCTTTTTACTTTTTATTTTAGGGTTCCGTGCCTAAAGAGAAAATCGTGACATAAATATCCCATATGACAAACAAAATTCTTCATTTTTATCGCTTTTAAAAATAGCGTCACGGAACCTTTCTGCACCAGTCCGATTCGCAATTGGGCGGTTTTTTTTTCAGCCTTAATTATACGACTAAAATAAATGTAGAATGAAAGTTCCTTAGTTATTGTCAATAAATCAATTCGAAAAGCGTACATACACGCTTGTACTGTATTTAGCTCTATGTAATCAAGCAAATGATTTAGTAGCCATTAGTAAAAATATATGAGGTTCCTCTAGCTATTAATATACTTTATAGCCAAAGTTAAATCGACTCGAAATATTTTGCTCGTCGATGTACTGGTTTAATAAATTATTTTTTTAAATTAAAATATGTAATTTGTAAGTATATTGGTTTATGCTGTAAGATTTTTAAGGAACTTTTGCCACGTTTTGCCATCTCCCGCAGGACTGCATATCTTCACGGACAGAGTACCTCCCCACCCGGTGTCGCTGTAAAGGCCAATAGGGCTGACAGCATTAACCTCAAGACCGAAAAAAAAACGTTTCGCCTCGTTACAAAAGCATGCAAAGATAAAAATATTTAACATTTTACTCCCTTCAAGAGAACAACTATAGCGTTTACAGTCGCAAGGTCTCACGCTTGTACTACTGCTTTACAAAAGCCTCGACGCCCTTTTTTAACAGACCTACGTTATTTGGCCCTATAAAAGAGAGAACCTCAATTCGAGCAAAAAGTTTCATTTTTCCATTCGAATTCGAGATATTGTAAGTGGCGGAACTAAACGCCACGCCATGTCTTAAATATAAAAATAATTTAAATAAATTATCGTTTCCCTGAGTGGGAATTGAATCTACGCCCACCAAACACAGAATTGTTATTAACACAGGAGTTTCAACAAATCTGATACTATTTACGGTATACAAAGATAATATTCATGAAAGTTATTAATTTCATATACGAAATCTTTACATCGTATTGAAATTTTAAGCAGTGTTAGTATAAAGTGCAGCTTATAAAATTGAATATTTATTACATATGCAAATATTATTTTATAAAAATAAATATTGAATGATGGAGGCTTGTTGGGGCGTACTTAAGGAAATGATTATATCCTCATTATGCTGCAATGCCTGCAGAATTGGGCAGAAAGTGGAGCGGAGTGTCTTAACACTAGGATTCTAGGGTTTATCTGCCCACCCTGCCAAGCGCGTAATACAGGACGAAGCAGAAAAAATATTGATAAGGATATCATAGTACGTCGTATGATATTAAAACTTACTTTCACTTTCTTTACTCTAAGAGATAATGTGATGTAATTTCACAGTTTGGGAACTTCGGGTAGATAGATCCTTTTTAAAATAGTATTTTTTTTGTTGAGCAACTTTAATTGCAAAGCTGCATTGTTTTTGGAGAAGTCATCTTCGTCTTCATCGTCGAGAATCCAAAGGAAATTGATTTGTTAAAATAAGATAACATTTAAGCGCTTATTGTTTATTTTCTTTCAATTTGAAGAAAATAAGTATTTGTTGAATTATTATGTTATTTAAATTTATATATAATTTTAAAAAAGTTAATTAAATCAAAATTATTATTTATACTTTTTTTACCTTTTAATAAAAAAATCTTATAAAATAACAAACATTAAATTTAAACGAAATCCTTGTTACAGATTCCTCGCCAACCGTAAAAAAGACAGGTCCATGTCCGCCAACGCTGTCGCGAACGAACAAAAGGCGACTAAAGTGCTGGGCCTCGTGTTCTTCACCTTCGTGCTGTGTTGGGCGCCGTTCTTCCTTCTGAATATACTCTTTGCTTCGTGTCCGGGCTGTATAGTACCAGGTAATAGTTAAAATTAATAAGTATGTTTTTTTCAGGCTTTATTTCGAATTTGGCAGGGCAGAGAGAATCTACCTAATTGAAGCCAAGTCCAATAATAATATAAAACAAATAAATAATAATAAAAAAAACAATTATTAAAGTAAAAACTAAATTAAAGTAAAAAAATAACAAAAGAAATAAAGAAGTCAGAAGCCGACCCATCCATTAATGACGAATGCGAACAGAACTTAATTACGTTGGAACAGATCGCTCAGCTTCCATCCAAAATGTTAATTTAACTCTTGTATTAGAAGTTTTAATGGCTTCCAAACCGAAATCTTTATGGACTTCCAAGTTGTATACGTTTCGTGGCCACAACGCAGCGGAGATGGTCTTCATCAGAAAATATTATTCTTTAGACAATGCTAATTTGTTATCTTCGTTTGCTTGTATTTGTTCTTCATTAATTTATGTGATAGGCCTTGAGTGTAAATATGACAGTTCAGGTTCAATTCCTATTTAGAGTATTGAATAACTTTATACTTTGAGTATGTAATGTCTCTGAAATTGGATTGTCACTGCTTGGAGAACGGAGTGTCTTATCGGTAGGTTACCTCTCCTTACCCCGCTAAACGAAGGAAACAGAACGTACAATATGTGAAGCTAAAAGAGCCAGGTTGTATGTAAAGTCAAATAAAAAGAATTAATTAATAATTAATGTTTTAATTGCGTTGGCCGGCGTCCAGAGTCGTTGGCGAATGATCGTTCAGTTAAACAAGATGGTAGATATTCGCTTAACTCCATTTAACACTGAATAGACAGTGGCAAATATTTTAACTAATTTACCGAGATTGTAATCGCGCAGTGTATGTGGGTAGTTTCTCTCGAAGGTATAGATTATTTTCATTTCTTCGCTCTGGTATCGAGGCGGCGTTGAGTTGCGCCACTCAACACCCAACGTCTCCATAATTCGGCGGAAGTTCAGGAACGAAGTGTCTTAATACTAAGGTGCCTACGTGCGTGAAGCTATAGTGTAACGCTTAAAAAATACATTCTCTCATCTTTTTTGTAGGATAAATCAATAATTGATAAAAGATAAATTAAATATATATTATTGTTGCAGAACACGTGGTGGATATTTGTCTGTGGCTGGGATATGTATCGTCTACCATCAACCCTATCATCTACACGGTGTTCAACAGGACGTTCAGGGCGGCGTTTCTCCGGCTCCTGAGATGTCACTGTAGCAGGTAAATCTTAGAATACTACATACAATACATACTTTAGGTACTTTTATAATTTCTTATAAAGTTTTGTAGAGATTTCGAGAATTTCTGTTCTGGTGCGCTTTTTTGACTCCTTAATCTAATGTATATTTCAAATTATATTATATTTCAAAAAGTTTTTTATGTTTAATTCTAACCTCCCTCAGTTATCAGGATAGCCAGAGGGAACCTAATATTAAGACACTTCGTTCCCCACTTTTCACTGTATTTTCTAGGTTTTGTGTGTTGAGTGGCGGAACACAACACCACGTTTTTACTAAAGTATTAGAGCGAAAATATGAATAAATAATAATTAACTCCACCGGATTGGAGATAGAACCAACAACCCAGTCCCACGCTTGTGCCTATGCCATGACGGCTTCAGATAAATACCAACTGAGAAATAAAAACACAATTAATACCCTAAAATATGCAACGGCGAACTGTTTATTTTCGCCTAATGAGAATAATTTTCACTTTATGAAAATCGTAAACAACGAATTAAAGGGATGCTAATGTTAATATAAATAACGTTTCTATTCTGAAGTTATACGTTTTTCCACGTTCTGAATTTCCTTTAAATTTGCTTGTTAAGATATACATTGTTTAATTTGTCCTTATTTTATTTTTTTAACTAGCTAGTAGCTACTCTTAATTAAAGCTTGAAAATTGGTACCTTCGAAAAGAATTTATTGCCAAATTACATTTCATGCTTCAGATGCATGCATGTTCTCAGGTTCCCTTCGTATCCCGCACATACCAGTATGTGAGGGATACAGCGTGAAGCTATAAGTAGTATAGCGTCTGGTTCTTAACGAGGTAGCTGTGGGTTTGTTCTCCATATGGAAAAATATTATAAAATAATTTTATATTCTATTCTCCGCTCTGACAAGCAAGATGAAGCGTTCAAATTCGCCACTCAACACACAACGGATGATATTTAGGGGAACGGAGTGTTTCATCCCAGGTTCCCACTTGGTTCCCCCTGCTTTGCAGGAAAAAACGTAAAGCCAACTAAAAGTAAGGGTAAAATTTCAAAACACTAAAGAATACTTTGCGACAATCTCTAAGAAATTATTTAGAGAGTGCTTTCAAATGAAGATATCTTCAAGCTTTTCTGTATATAGTACAATTGTTTGTCGAAACTTGTTCTAGTTTGCATCCTATTGTTTTGGCGAAGAATTACTCTCGGCGATGGTTTTGAAGAAATAAAATTGTTCTAAGAGGAAAATTTGTATTATGAAGTAATGTGTTCTTATAAGTGTTTCGTTTATGGATTGGGATTTAAACGATAATCAGGTCTTTTTTCATTTTAATTTTACACTGGATCCCGCATACCACACGGTAGGCAGAGGGAACCTAGTGTTAAGACACTCCGTTCTCCATTTCCCGGTATATTCTGGAGGCATTGCATGTTGAGTGGCGGAACTCAACGCCGCGCTTTGCCTCAAAACCAGTGAAGAAATGTTAATATTAAATATTTCATTTCCTCGCAATTAGAAAAAAATGCTCTTTCCTTCCCTTCTCCTCGCAATTAGAAAAAAAAAAAATGCTGAAGCTTTACATATTTTATTGAATCATAGCTAAGAATAGTTTTGATTTAATCACCTTTTCAAACAAAAATAACTAACTCAAAATAAGTTTACCCATTTAGGATATACGATGCCACAAGCAGGTGTACACATACACCTCAAATTTATAGCTCCCCTCTGTTCACATTGAAAGCTAACGTCTAAATCAGTAGGTACTTCTTACTCTCCAATTGTATTCTTCAATTAAGATTAAGCAATTATCCACATTTTAGTAAAAGACTAATTACATTGTTTTCTGGTCCCAACTTCGTTGTCGCGTCGTTGACCACATACTGTATTACCCTCAAAGGACTCAGTTGTTGCCCAATAGACTATTTTACCAACTTTACCACTGGGATTTAGCCATTTCAGACATTTTCTAAGGATTAAACGGTGACTTGGTTAAATAAATGGTAATTTATTTAATTAGAACGTGTTCTGAAGTAGAAAGACTTTTGTTAGGGTTGAATTCAGTGTCGTTTTTTTTTCCAATTTCCTTGACTTCAAGTTTTTATATAGGATTTGTGGTTTTGCCATCTTTAATTTTTAATTAAGGAATAAAAATTCAAAATATATATGTATTTGTACTTATTATTTAAAAAAAATATAAATTTTTTTGAACGTAGCGGGACTCGAACTCGCGTCTCCTGGAAACCGTCCAAATTTTTATACGTTTTCTAAATAAATGTTTTCCTTTCTTAAGTATGGACTAACACTTTAAAAATGTTAAAAATATTCATTCGTTCGAAAGTGTCTTTATGGGAACGGGGTATCTTAGCACTAGATTTTCAGGTTCCCTCTGCCTATCCTGATATGTGTAATTATTTTATTTGTTAAGCTAATAAATAACTATAGCAAGAACAACTATCGTTCATCAATAACAAATACTTTTTTATATACATAAAAGAAAGTATATAAACAAAATACGATTTCTAACTCTTTTATGAAAAAAAATAAAAGTAATGTTTTCCATATGAACGTGTATAATAATTAGTATTGCAATATTTATAGCTAATTTACATATGATTCTATATGTGAATAGCAATTGACGTTGTAATGGTTTCTATATGTAATTATGACTAGCGATTTAATAGTTAATTGTTGTATACAAATTATAAAAATTTGGTACAAGTAGTTTTAAATTTTGTTTTGAAGCCAAAAGGCCGCAGGTCACGAACGTGTGACTGTAAACGTGACTGGTTAAGGGTTCGATTCCAAATGGGGGGAATAAAATATTTCATATTTTATGGTCAGAAGACAAAAGCGAGGCGTTGAGTTTCACCATTCAACATGCAATGCTTCGAAAAGTTAGGCGGAAGGTGGAGTACAGAGTGTCTGTGTATATCCTCTGCCTACCCTGCTAATAATAGGATATAGCGTGAAACTGAAAAAAGAAATTAAAATAGTGCATTGTTCAAGCAGTCAAAATGATTAAATCAGTTTTAAAAAAAAGGACATCGTTGTTTTAAAAGACAAAGTCGAGTTTAGGAACATTTCCACGACTTTGCTTGTCATATCAGTATATGTTTGTTATGTAATTACAGCGTGAATTTTATATAAATAATGGACAAGTGGACCCGAACGCGGCTACGCCTGCTTGAACTATAAGAATTTAAATATATTTATGAAATTATTTTCAGTTTTCAATAGAATTAGTAAGAAAATATAAGCCTACATAATCAAAAAGAATAATAAGTAGAGACATATTGTTAGAAAAAAACATCAGAGTTATTGAAATGAACCAACAAAAGAAGTAAAAGTAACTAAAGGATATTCTTAATATTAGAAAAAATACCTAAAGTTTTCCGTTCTTACGTACATACTCGTAGATATCGACTTTATGAAATAACTAAACATTTTTCTATATTAAATAGGTTAATTTTTACGAGCAATATCAAATAAAATAAGAAGAGAACCAAAATGTAGTTTAAATTAATTATAAACAGCAAATAAAAATTAAATTACATAAAAATTAACAATAGTTCGAAAATGTATGAAATATTATAAAACCGTCAACGTCATCTGCCCGTTCGCGTCGGTCATACTATACTGCCCGAAGGCTAGGTTATTTCGAATCAGTGACATCTCCTTAATTATTTATTAGAATGTTAAACAATAAACTACAATTTCAATATAGATAAAATGCTAAAAGTGACTATTATATTTATTTTAATAAAGATGAATATCAAAATGTCGCGGTAACGGTCGCGTAGCGACGACGGGACGTAACATGGCAGAATAAATTGCATGTCAAATTAGAAATAAGTATTTTAATATATTAGTACATATGTGTAATGGAATGTTATATATATGTTCTAGCGGCTTCGCCTGCGTGAACTACGTTATTATTAATTTCTGTCTCCATGAGTACCTACGTCCTATAAGTGACATCCATGCAAAATTTGAGACTCCTAGCATTTGTAGTAATGGAGTTTCATACAAAATTTCAACCCCCAAAACAATCCCTTAGAAGTCGAATATTGCAAAATCCCGTCTTAGCGTGCACCTACGTCTTATAAGTAACTCCTATGCAAAATTTGAGATTCCTAGCACTTGTAGTTTCTGAGATTTCGTGATGAGTGAGTGACCTTTCGATTATATATATAGATGATGTATATGTATGAAGAATGCAGCTTTCATACAAAACAAAAACAAAGTAAATCGGACCAGAGATCTTAGCGTTTAAACAAACAAACAAACTCTTGCTCATTATTATATTAGTATAGATGGATTTTAGTGATTCTTTATGGCATTTACAAAACAAATTTTATAGCAATTAGTTTGTTTGCCAAATAAATCTCGAGATACGCAGATTCTATTAAGATGAGTATAGATAATTTGAATAATTTCATGAAATGTATAATTACATTGTTATTACGAAGGCGTCAGTATTTAAATGTAGGTTACATTTAAAGCCTAAGTCTTGAAAAGCCACAAAGTGTTTTTAAACAAATTACAAACAATTACTAGTACCTAATTCTATAGTTTAATAACCAGAATATTCCTTCAAACGCTTAATTAATAGATTTCTTCTCAAGGCTAGAGCCTGTGATTGCTTTTAACTATGATTTTGGTCCGTCGGTGAATTTAAATTAATGAATTCATGATAATTCATGAATAAAACATTTCTGTTCGAAGCAAAAATTGCGTGCCGATGTTCATTAATAAAATTTTGCACTGTAATGTTTGCACTTTGGTTTTTTTCGAGTTTTTTCCCACTCGAGAAAGTGAAATATTTATTTACGTTTATATTTCCATTTCTTTGCTCTGGGGTTGAGGTAAAAGGTGGCGTTGAGTTCTGCCACTCAACATGCAATGTCTCTAGAATTCGGCAGAAAGTGGGGAACGGAGTGACTTAACACTATGTTCCCTCTGTCTACCTTGCTTGTGCGGGATACAGCGTGAAGCTGTATCTTTATTTTTTTATTTTGGCACTATTTTACTAAATGCTGTATTGATTAAAAAAACCGGTTAAGTGCGAGTTGGCTGCGCCTTTCGAGGCTTCCGTACTAATTTCAGATTTCCAGTCAACGGGAAGTAAAACTAATAAAAGTTGGCAAGCTTAAGTTCTGCACTCATTAAAAACTTTTATTTAACTTGCAATGTATGTATGTGGGTTCGGCTGAAATCTTGGAGCTCAATTTTGAAGTAGATATCTTCAACCGATTGAGCTGAATTTTTGTATACACGTTTAGTTTGGATGACAATGCACGATAAATTATTGTGAGAAACCAAGCCATTGCTAACTAAAAAGTAAAAAAAAAATTACAAGCAAAAAGTCATTTTTAGAAAAAGCTTTTATTTAAACGCTCTAAAAAGGAGAAAATAAAAATGTTCTTTTAAATTTTAACTATCAACTCATAACCTCATTGTACACAATTTATATGATCATAAAAGCTTGTCGCGTTAATAAATATTTAATTAAATTGAAACTTTTAAAATTTTAACTTAGCAGATTTTACATAATTAAATTAGCACTAGTTTCATTAAACAAGTAAATCGCGCGACAACCTTTAATGATCATATAAATTGTGTACAATGAGGTTATGAGTTCTGGTATATCTGGTTCACATTCTGGTACATGCCTTAATATTAAGAAATTATCATCCAGAAAAATTATGAAAATTACTTCTAAATGTACTTAGAAGCACTTTAAGAAAACGTCTAGACTAATATTGCCTAAATTAAGCGATTATTTGATATTCTAGTCTCTCTTTATCTGTAGAAATAAATGTAAATAATTCTGCGATCAAAAAATTAAATTGTAAAAGTATTTTAATGAAAAACAATTAAGAATTTCATTTGGAGCCGTGGCGCAGCTGGAAACACAGGTTGTGTGTTCGATCTTCGATTCTCACTCGAGGAAGTTTGTTTGGAAGGTTCCCTATGCCTATCCTGATGTGTGCGGGAAATAGCGGGATACAGAAAAAACACATTCTTTATAATATTTTAAAAATCATTTTAAAAAATATCGTTAAAATATCCAAAATTATTAATATTTCAACGAGCAATCCTATTAAAAGTTAAATTTCAGTAAAATAAATGAATCGTACATTTAAACTATAGTTCTGCAATGACTTAGTAAAATAATACCTCAACTTTAGATTAGGTAACAGCGACAGCGAACCCAGCTCCCAAACTTCTTCCATCCCATTGCCCATACAGAACCTGTATAATGACCTGTATGTCAATTTAACTAAATTGACATCGAAATAAACGTTTAAATTTATGTATTTTTCTTTCATTTGAATTCTTGGGGGTAGCGGCCAGTCGTGTCACTATAAACGCGTAGGTTGGGGGGTCGATCTTTAGTTCCCTCTTGAAGAAATCAGCAGCAGGGGGAACCTAATGTTAATACCCTCCATTCCCAACTTTGGGGCAAGGTGTGGCCAAATTGAGTTCCGCTACCCAAAGCGCAATTCCTCCAGAATGCAGTGGAAAGTGAATCACGGAGCGTCTTAACACTAGGTTCCCAGGTTTCTTTGACCAATAATGTTTATGTTACAGACGAGGCCGTTGCACCAGATACAGATCGGTTGGCTCGACACGCGGCGCCTCTCAACTCTGTGCTCGATCAGCTCTACCTCTCGCCATTTCATTGCGGCCTTCAGTGATGCCCACGACCACGCCCACGCAGGAAACTACCGAAACTGTTCTTATAGAAACGCAGTTAAGTGATTTTAAAGTTAGGTATTAGTGGAATTTTAGATTTTTTTAGAAGATTTTAATGCTCAATATTATGAAATGGTAGTTCTTTTTGTTAATATTTTAGATTAGATAGATTTTTTAATAATTTAGCTCAGGTATGAGTATCTTCAAAACATAATGTAATTGTTTCTTAGATTTTTAAATTTATTAAATTTGTATGCAATCGTTTCTCTGAAAATATATATTAGTACATTTGAATTCGTTGTAATTGTTTCTTAGGTTTTTAATAATTATTAAATTTGTATACAATCGTTTCTCGGCAAATATATATTAGTACATTTGAATTCGTTAAAAGTGTAGATATATGTATAAAGGTTCAAGGAATTAGATTTGTTCGAATTGTTGTTAATTTTTTTAATAGATCCTCGCACACGGTAGGGTAGGCAGAGGGAACCTAGTGTTAAGACACTCTGTTCCCCAGTTTCTGCCGAATTTTTGGAGGCATTGTGTGTTGAGTGGAAGAACTCAACGCCGTTGCTTTGTTGCGATCGAACTCACAACCAGTCAGTTTTACAATCACACTCTAGGCACCAATCTCTGTCACAAAAATACAAAATTTAGAAAACCCTTGAAATCATTGTTGTACGGTTTCCTAGAAGAGCGGGTTCTAATCTCGGTACGTTTACTTTTTAATAGCTTTTCTAAAAAAATTATTAATTAATTAGCTGATATAATTTATTATTCTAAATATTAACAAGTCATATCTTTTAAGTTTATTTTAAATGTAATATTAAAAAATATCTATAAACATGATTTTAAGATATTTAAGAACTAAGAAAATGTACATATTAACGCAATGATTACTATTAAAACGTTAAATATGTAAAAAAATATAGTAAAAATTATATGTACCTACTATTAGAAATTAAACTATTTAGTGAAGATCAAATATTCTAAAAGTTCTAACTTCTTTCTATATATTCATGTAGCGAATAAAGAGTTTTATTACTTCTATTTTTAGTACAATTACATCTAAATCAGCTTTACGCTGTGTCCCGCACACAGCAGAGTAGGCAGAGGGAACCTAGTGTTAAGACACTCCGTTCCCCACTTTCTGCCAAATTTTGAAGGCATTGCGTGTTGAGGGACAGAACTCAACGCCGCGCTTTGCCTCGACACCAGAGCGAAGGAATGAAAATATAAACATAAATAAATATTTCACTTCCTCGAGTGGGGATCGAACCTACAACCGTCACGTTACAGTCACGCCCTTGTGCCGCTGCGTCACGCCGGCCTCGACTCTATATTTAAAATTACTAAAGAGACAAAGACAATTTACAGTTATATATAATTTGAACAATACTATTCTTGCGCTTAGAATTTATAGGTTTTATTACAATAAAATCTTATAAAGGAAAAAGAGGAAATTTAAGACTTCATTTTTGAGCTGTTTGACTAAGCGATTATTTTGGCGAAACAATCTGACCTCTTCTGATTTTTATTATTATACTATTTTCCTATGTTTCCCAGTTCGTATGAAATATATTTATTTATCAGCTTCACGCTGTATCCCGCACACATCAGGATAGGAAGAGAAAACCTAGTGTCAAGACACTCCGTTTCCTTTTGTTGTGCGCAGTTGTGTACCCCTACACAGTGTGTACAGTGTGTGTGTGTACAGGGATATACTTTGTGCCCCCGCGCCGACTGACATTTTGTGTTTTTTGTGTCGAGTAGTCTATATTATATCTCGTTAGTCCTTAATCGTTTTTGTGTAGTCCAGAATTTGGGAATATTTACACTATAGTGCTGGTCGCAGATCTTTTCGGTCCAGTCTCATATTCTTGCATGATAAATATTCTTATTTAATTTATCATTATTTATTATATCTACTATCATGATTCTAACACGTGCGTCTTACCTCAGTCAGTGAGGACAAGTCCTTTTATATATATAGATTGTATTTAGAAAGTAAATAAATATGTGGAGTGACATTTCTTCGAGTGATAGTAATGATAGTGCTATGTAGTCACTGTCAGCAATTACAAGTATATGCAGTGAGCATATACTTGTAATCATATATCAAGAGAGTGCTAAAAACTTCTTTCAAGTTGGTGGCTTTCCTGGAGTTATTGCTGCAATTGATGGCACTCGCATACCTATGTGTTTATCGCTATGTGAGTATTATTAAGTTTTATAAAGTTTTCTTTACAAAAGCAGGCAACATAGGAAACTTTTTTTATATATTTAATCTCAGTTACTAATTACCATTCCATTTCTTAATTTGAGCTCTGGCTTATTAATTTCAGTTGCTGATTTTCTAAATGACTATCTTATATATTTGTAAAATAATATTTTATACGTTATCACAGGCAGCAAATGTGATGCAAGACATTATGGTAATCGATGTCGCATTTTGCATACATATGTTGAATGTATGTACGTAGAATTAAAATAAAAATATTTTCAAAAAATCTACGACTTTTATTTTAATAATCACTTAAAATCTTATATGAAGGAATTAATTAATATTTTAATTTTTTTTATAACAAGCAGTATGAACTACAGAAACAGTGGTCGAGGAATGTTGACTGTTTTGGTTATAAAATATTTTCTTTTATTATATTGAAATATTTTTATATAAGCAGAGGAAATCATATTATGATTTTTCACGCTGTACCCTCACATAACAAGGTAGGCAGAGGGTTTCTGGGAACCTAACATTAAGACACTCCGTTCTCATTAACTACTCGTTCCGTACTCCAGGAGTCGCACAATCAGACACTAGCGCCCCTGAGCCACGACCGGCATCAACGTACAATATATATTATCATAATAAATAATATCGAGGCTGTTAAGCTCTGCCATTCAACAAGCATAGTGTTGAAATAGAGTCAAATAGGGACCAGAGTGGCTTAGCATTAATCTCCCTCTCCGTAGCCAAGTTCACATATTTTATTTATTTAGAAATATCTCTACACGGGCAAGTATAAACGGAACTATTAATTATTATATAAAAACCTACATACATGTATATATATGAGAAAAAATTATTCAATTTGTCCTGAAGTATCTAGTCGTCGGCGTTCGAGGGTAAGTTCTATCTCGAGATGAAACTGGAAACCTTTATTTTTATCGTAATCTCAGGTCTATATTTTATATACTGCCTATATTTTTTTATGGAAAATGTAGCTTTTCAATATGAAGTTGGTTATAAAATGAAAATATATAATGAAAATTTACAATTTTTTTATTATATTGAAAACAAAGGGAAATAAAAGAAATATTTACCACCAAGATCGTATGGGAGCCAATTTACTTATANTCAACAAGCATAGTGTTGAAATAGAGTCAAATAGGGACCAGAGTGGCTTAGCATTAATCTCCCTCTCCGTAGCCAAGTTCACATATTTTATTTATTTAGAAATATCTCTACACGGGCAAGTATAAAGGGAACGCTATGAAACCAAATCTCTGATCTTGTAAAAAGTGATATTGGTTGATATAAAAATAAGGAACATAAGAGTGTCTTAATTGTAACGGAGTGTCTTAGCTCTATAAAAAACGCAAACATTTATTAACTACAAAAACAATTGAGTATTAAGAGAGACAGCGCGAGACCTAGGCTCTCGGCTCCTAATCTCGCTTTTGAAAAAACAGTAAAGGAATAAGGTCGGTGACGGTGGACAAATGAAAATAAGTATACACATACTGCAGGTCACAACATTTAAGGGAGGATTCACATTATAGTGCCAACCTCTCCCTATCCTCCCTAAAGTTCCTTTCTCTTGAAATTAAAATATAAACAATTAATTATTAAATAAAAACCTACAAACATGTATATATAACATATGACAAAGAATTATTCAATTTGTCCTGAAGTACCTAGTCGTCGGCGTTCGAAGGTAACTTCTATCTCCACTTAAATCAGTTTTATCGAGATGAAACTGGAAACCTTTATTTTTATCGTAATCTACGGTCTATATTTTATATATGTAGGCAATATATTTTTTTATGGAAAATGTAGCTAAGTAATGCAGTAATGCAGTTTCAATATGAAGTTGGTTATAAAATGAAAATATTTTTTTATGATATTGAAAACAAAGGGAAATAAAAGAAATATTTACCACAATAAAAGATCGTATGGGAGCCATTTTACTTATATATTTGTTAAAGATAACATTTTTTAGAGAAATGTTTTGGACTGGAAAAAGAAGTACATCACTTATTTATCTAGGTCCCCAGCGTCCCTTTGCCTACCTTTGCAGGGGAATGAAGTATTATTTATTAATATTTTTATTTCTTCGTTATGGCAACGAATACGGAAAGTCGGGAGCGGAGTGTCTCAACACTAGGTTCCCTCTGCTTACCCTTACAGGATGAAGCGTGAAGTTGCTTTAAAAATCTATGATATTTAAAGGGCACAAATTTGTGTATCAGTGTTTTACGATAGAAAGGTTAATTCAATTTCTAAAGGGTTTATCCCATTCTATCTTATCACATTCCGATAGGAATATTCTTGTACAATAAAGAACAAAATTCATAAATATGTATTTAAGAGGCGTAGATAAAAAAAAAAATATTTTATTTTTACTTACACACTTAAAGTTTGATTTGGATGTATAAAATAAAAATTAAATAAATATCAAGTATGAAGTGAAATGAACATATTTTGATAAAGTACCTTATATTTTTATACATATGTATGCGCTTGTAATTTAGAGTTTTAAAGTGTCTGGTGTGAGGTTAAAACCATGCTAAGATTGCCAAGAATATAAAAAAAATTAACTTTGTAATTTAAAGAAAGTTAGATAATATATTTATCACACTACTTTCCTAATAACTGCTGAAGTACTCACCACCTAAGATCCACTTTCCTTAATATTACTTACAGGTGTTGGGTGTACGCGCACAATAAAGGCCTGGCTACTATTGGCTCGATCTCTATTGTATTATCTTCTTCTTCTTCCTGGGTTTAATCCCGGCTGTTACCAGGGTTGCGATTTAAAGTATTGAGAGATAAAACAATGGGAGTTGGCTAGAAAATAATTTTAATGTTATACGGTGGGTGGAGAACACTTGAATAGGTGTGACTTAACACTCTATTTTCTTTATCCTGCTTATTATGAGCAGAAAGTGTGTGGAAGACGAAAACAAAAAAGTAAAGCTTCAGCTTCACGCTGTATCCCGCACACGGCAGGCTAGGCAGAGGGAACCTCGACACCAGAGCGAAGAAATGAAAATATAAACGTAAATAAATATTTCACTTCCTCGAGTGAGGATCGAGCCCACAACCGACGCGTTACAGTCCACCCCTGTACTGCTGCGACGGCCTCAAAGTAAAGCTTCATATTATAGAATAATTAACACATATCTTTGACGAATGAATATTTCAAATAACTTACCAATAGCACAAACTGCTACGAACATAGAAACAAATATGACTCGTCTCCGTATAGTGACATCCGGGGCGAAGTATAAACTGTGAACCTCCGATTGCAACCAGTACGAGGACAGGCTCTGCAAGGTCTTGACGGTCCTCCAGGATAGTATCAGTGACAAAAGTGCATTCCCGTAGAAGATGGAACCAGACAAACGAGCTGTTAGGTTACCTTTTAAAGATAATTGGGTAAGATGAATTACTGCTTATAACTATATCACGAACATAGCATGGTAGGCATAGGGAACATAGTTTTAAGACACTCGGTTCCCCACTGTCTGCCTTATTCTGGAGGCATAGCGTGTTGAGTGGCAGAACTCAACGCCGCGCTTTGCTTCGACATCCAAGCGAAGGAATGGAAATATAAACGTAAATAAATATTCATTTCCTCGAGTGAGGATCGAACCCACAATCGACGACGGCTTCAAACAATTCAAGTTTTAACTTTATTTTATTATATGAGCTTAGTTAGATAAGTAAGCATTTTAATATTACAATTATATAGTAAAGCTACGTTTCAAGCTTAATAAGGTTCATAAATTAGATTGTCCTTTTATTATTCACTTCTTTTACGTATTTGAAGATTTAAATTAGGGTCACGTCCGACATCACCTCCTGCCCCAAATTCTAGGTCTAATTTATCTTAAAATAATTCAAAAGCTTAAAATTGTCTTAAAAAAGCAGTTTTGACAAATATTTTCTCGAGACCAGTCACGGCGCAGTTGTACAAGTGTCCGACTGTAAACCAGTGACTGGTGGTGAGTTCGATTCACACTCGAAAAAAAAGTATTTCCTGTTTTCATTTCCTCCCTCTGGTAACAAGGCAAAGGGCGGCGTTAAATTCCGCCATTTAATACTCTTATGATTATGTAACTTACCACCTCCCGATGTATTTACAGCTTGTCCAGTTAGAAGTCGCACCAACTTCCATATAGCTCCAACTTCTATAGTTATCAACATGGCCAGCAGCACCAAAGACCAGATAAATGCAATTCTTCCTCCATATGTTGGTATACCGAACCAACGAGCGATTGTGAATATTTTAGTCATAGTTGGTAGAAATATCTGGAATTATACATTTTGTTAGAGTCTTCGTGGCACAGCGTACAGCTGTAAATATCGACGGTTGCGGGTTCGATTTCCGTTTGGGGAAATTAATTATTTTCATGGTACGCTCTGGTAACACAAAGCTTGACGTTACGACATTCAATACACCATATCGCGAAAATTAGGCGGAAGTTGAGAAACGGTGTCATGAGACTCTTGACCCTTGATATGCGTGGTGGTGGTGGTATAAAGGTAATTTTTAAATAGGTGCAATTATTACATGATTATTACTTTGAAATAATGTTTTATTAAAAATTATTCACAGTCTTTACAAAGTTGTGCCTTAAATTATGTTATATTTCTTACATCGCGCTTACGGTTTTTATTCTTAAAGATGTTTTCCTTGTGCATTATTGTGACTGGATTTCATTGTACCTGGAACGAAGTGGAAGCTTTTAAGATTAAATACCCTACAAATGAAAAGCTACTTCACTGAAAATAAGTTTGGCCCGTCGGCCCGTCTGTCAACGCCATTTATCCTACCCACAGTTATGGAATTTGTAAAATAAGAAATTGTAGACATTTAATTTAAAAAAATATATAATTTTACAAATTTAAATATAATTTTAGTTAATTTCATACTAAATATGCATATACCTTACATAATAATTTATAATGCATAATTTTTAAGTTCTACTTCCTTGGAATTGGTACTAAAAGTTCAATGGGCAAATCTGACTCCGATTAAACCTGTTTCTTAACATATGTTCAATATTTTTCTCCATATTCTTAATATTGGTTATTCATGAAAC